>JACXGJ010002603.1:0-63502 GCA_016801105.1 Esox niger | reverse complement strand
CACACAAAGACAAAGGGAGCAGAGGGAACATATATACTGAGGGGAATGACTAAATGATGATCAGGTGCGCTAAACGAGACAACAGGTGCAATGAGTTGATGAGATGGGGCGATGGTGTCAGAAGGTCGGTGACGTCGAACGCCGAAGCCCGCCTCCTGCAGGGGGAGGATGGGCAGTAGATGGCGTGGTCGTCACAATGCCAAAAATTCCAGGATGGTCTACTATTTCTGCTAGATTTTGAAAGTATCAGTGCATAATTTTTGGGGTAGCCTAATACAGAAAAAAACCTATTGGACAGAAAAACAGGAGGGGTTTCCATAATTCTCTTGTCTTTTCACTTAACGAAAATCTCAGTTTTAATCAAGGCCGGATTATGGACAGGGCAAAAGGGGCCTGGGCCCAGGGGCCTCCTTCACAACCCAGAAATTAGGTCAATTTAATATTATGAATTGAATATTATGTATACAGTAAATTTATATGAGATATTTCCATGAATCTGAGCCAATAATAATAATCAATGTTAATTATTATTATTGGTGCTTACATTTATTTTGTAGGTGTTGTAGTAGCTCTATGCTATGGTTGTTCTCTGCCTCACTCGCTTTAGATAAAACAAAGCATTAGCTACATTTCATAATGTAAATGTATTTGTTGTTTTACCATATCCACCGTTATTAACTTGATATAAAGCACGTTATATAATTTTCACAACATTTAGGCTACAACAATGCTTCAGATTATTTTGATATTAAAAAAATCATAAAGGGGGTCATGTGTGCAAATGTTGCATAATTGTTTGGAAGTGGGGGGCCTCCAGAGACACTCGTGCCCAGGGGCCTCATAGAATGTCCTTGGTTATGATCAATTATATTGATAACTATTGTATTAATGTCATTTACGTATGAAGAGAAAACAAAGGTTGTTGTTCCGTCACATGAGATAGCTTTGACAGTGTGAAGTTCGTCTTCAGTCTCGCTAGAATGGGCTCAATAATTATGAGTTATGACTATATCAAGTAGTAAGATGCTAGTATAACTGGCTTGTAAGCAATTAAATGGCCAGTGGCAAAAGCCATACAGTACTTAGATGCTATTTGAAGAGGAAGTAAACTTCATAAGAAATGTTAGTCAGATTAATACAATGCTGCATTGTTTCTAGCTAAATATTCAAATATGGCATTATTAATGCGCAACAAAATTATATTGAGACGCAATTTCATGACAAGGTAATATCCATCCAAGTATTGGCATACTAGTTTACTATACTAAACAGTACGTACTTCATCACCCACGACATAGGCCTACGTAGAGTACTTTTAGGTATGTAATATGTGATCAGAAATTCATCAGACACTGTCCTTGGTAGGTGTTCCACTATGTTGGAAAGAAAGGCTGAACAATACTGGTTGTAGCCAAACTGACACAAAATTAATAACCAATGGAGAAGCATCATTTACATCTCCCAAAGAAGCCAGCCCACAGGTGTGGGGTTAAAGTGCAAATGAAGAACTAGGGTTTCAATCCCAAAAAAGTTTAAAAAGCAATAAAAAAGCACTGCAAGCAAATGGGCTGTCTAGCCAAAATAGTGTGTTTATAGACAGTTTGTTTAAATATATTTTTTGTCCTCAAATATTTTTTGGACCTCGGTCTCGGTATGTAAAGCAGAGTTATTATGGACTACTTATAGCCAAACTAGGATGTTTAATTCAGGTTCCTTTTAAGTTAGCCTCAACATAATGAGCGTGCATATATGGCCAAAGCTCTTCAACTGGTTACTGCAAGAATAGGTCTTTGCCAGCAGGTAAGCTAACACGATTGACATGTATTTATTAAGTTTTAACTCACCCTCCAGTCAGGGATTGCTTTGGAAATATTTTGGAAATGCTTATGAACAGCAATTTGAAAACAGTATCATTTTAAATTGCTGTTAGCCTGCAACTTGGAAAGACACTGTTAGCAGCAATTACAGTTGCTATTGCTATAGCCCTTTCTTCGTTCATCTGCTGAGTAGTTTTGTTTATACCTCTCATGTCAAACTCTCCAACTGTGACTGGAGAGGGCTCAGTTATATCTCGACCTCGATATCCTCATAGTAGAAATGTCCCTGTCTGTATATTAAGTCATGCGTGCCATCATACAACAGTTTGCTAACAGACCATCAAAAGATGGGTGGAAAACCAAAACGTCTCTTGGGCTGAAACCCTGAATCACAGGCCCAACCAGAACCAGCTGCAGGATGCAAAGACTGAGGGGGCATTTTTCATAAATGAGGGGGCATATCTAATTCATATACCATTTGCAGTGTTTATGGGGAAACCAAACTGAGGGGGCACAGGTTCTATTTGGAGGGGCAATGCCCCCTTTTCCCCCCAATGGCGCCGGGTTTGGGCCCAACAATGCTGCTGGTGTAGATGCAGCCAATCCTTGTCCCTTAGTGAAAATGTTCTATAATTAAAACTGAGTTACCTCTAAATTAACAGCTCAGCATTTATCCACGTAGATACTTTAGGGGTTAATACTCAGTTCCGCTGCGTTGGGGGACCTCAGGGGATTCTTCTGCTGGTGATGCTGCATACATCACAAATGGCACCCTGTTCCCTATGCAGTACAGTCTTTTTTTTACCTGTGTTCTAGTCAAAAAGGAGGGCACTCCTTTAGAAACAGGGTGGCATTTGTGACATAGTAGCTACTTTGCCTTATACTGTGGAGATGTAGATAGACACATCAAAGGAAATGGAAGTACATTGTGAAATGCGAAATTTGGGAGCTTTGAACTTTTCATCCTGACTGTATCCCAATTTGCACCCTAAACATAGTGTTTAAGTTTTGACCCGCACCCCACAGGGAAAGTGGTCCACTAAAGTAGAATTAGGTTGCCATTTTGGATGCATGCCTTGTCTCCCATCCCTTTGTCTTGATGCAGTGACTTTAAATGAGCTGTGTGCTTTAGTTGAAACAGCTTATTACCAACAACAAACATAACCATACATCTTTGAGAGGGTTGATGCAACAAGTAACTAACAGTGGGACCAGTCAAAGATATAATATGAGATAGATGGAGTGGAGCGACATGAGAGCAACATAGTTCCATGTCTATATCAACGTCACAGGACTCAGGAGGAGCATGTGATGAAAACTGTAGTGGAGCCAAATAAAATGTAGCCAATGTTTTAAAAGCTGGATGTTTTAAAAGCTGTCAGTTGCCCTGAACAATTCAAAACTCCCTCAGATGTTGTTCCTTCATTAATGTGGGGTGATGTTTCAGCAGATCAAGGTAGATCTAAGACCAGCATTACATCATCACTATTAAAAAAAAACTACAAATGTTTTTAAAGGGATACTTTGGAATGTTTCAGATCAGCTTTTTTATATACTTACCAGGAGTTAAATTAGAAATCTCCATACAAATGGTTACCAAGTGTAAGCACATTGACTAGACCTCTATGGTATTGGCTAGTCATTGTGCTTAACACTAGTTAGCACTGGCTCGCCAAAGTGCTTTTAATTTCCTTTATACTGGACATAGAAACATAAAAACATGTTGACCACAAGTCCTTTACCAGGGAATTAAAGGGCATAAATCTGAATGTGAAGAGCCTAATGCCAAAATCCACAAGTATCGCTTTAATGTTGAGAGCAATGACAACACATGCCAAAATGGATTTCTGGGAATGTCCACTGCCCTGTCAACGGCACTGAATGATGTAGGTGCTGTAATTGGTGCAGAGTGCTGTGAGTGCTGTCCAGGGTGCTGAATGCTTGCCTGCCGACCCAAACCAAAATCTTACGCTGAATTATTGTTCAATCCATTTTCTAGGCAAAAACTCTCTCTGTTGCCATTTTTTTAGGTGATGTCAAAATGAAGGGACCCATTAGATGGAAGCCATCTATTACTGGAACCAATGAGATGGTTGGTTGTTTTTATGTTGTTTAGTTACAGAGTTAAAGGTCCTATAAAACATTCCACTCTATCCAAGGCAGGGACACAGTTTCTGTGATATTTTTTGTCAGGATCAAAACATACACTTGTATACATAAAGCGTTTTTTCTCACCAATTAAAACATTCTGCTCATTGAATTCTCCTTCCAGTTCCAATGTTCTTCTGCATCATGCCACAAATTCAGTTGACATCTATATTACCATCTATAGCAATGTACATTCATGTATCTTTATTTGGTTTCCCAAAAACAGAAGTCAGGCCAAAAGAGAACATATTTCAGTAGAGCCATGGCAAGCATGCAAAACATGTTACAGCGATGAGTTGTTGTAACATGTGGATTCAAAGAAGAATCTTACTTGCGTTGACGTGAAGCATCGTTTGACCTGAGAAATTTGTTCTTGCAGCCAGAAATAGGTAATTGTCAAATGCTATCCATGGTAGCAGTAGTTGCTGTTAATGGTTCAGAATGTTGTAGGACCTGTCAATAGGACTGGATGACATAGGTACTGGCCCCAGTGCTGAATTAAAACACTTCCTCTACTGATTGGTCTGAAGTTTGCTTTACACACAATAAATCAAAGATCAATCATCCCTTTGGTTATGGTTGGAAGATCAGGGGATTTAGGGGTCAAGCTGAAATTATATTTACAGGTAATAAAAAAAACAGTGGTTTAATTTAAATAGTCAGGTTTGTTTTCTTGGGTTTCAGAGGTTGTTAGACTCTCTCCAAAGTGTTGTCATGGAGAACAGACAAAGCCTGAGGCATTTCTTTCTCTCTGTCTCACTTTCTCCTTTTTCCCCTCTGATGTGCTGTTTGGCCTAAAGCGAAATACCACAGCATCTCTATTAGAGCAAAGACTATGTTTGTGTGTAAGTGTGTGTGCGTGTGTAGTCTGTGTATGTGTGTATTGCCTTGGTGTAATATTTTTCCAGTAACATGATTCCACTATAAGTTCTAGTGTTGAACAGTATTCACCCATCCAGAACACTGACAGCTATGTTTCTACGTTTCCATCTACTTTTTTACACTGTCTGCCCATCTAGAAGGGAGAAAGACAATGAGAGGATGGTAGGTGACTCTCCCAACCTTTGTCGTGAGACTGAAAGTTGTTGCAGCTAACTCCAAACCCTGGCACGTTACCTAATAGTTACAGTAACTTCCTTGCCCTTCACCCCTGCAGCAGATACCCCATCATTGTAGCCCATCATGTGCATAAAACATGAGTAGGGATATCAGCCCAACGTTTATGTCCATCTAAGCCCTGTACTGCAACTTGTATAAGTACAAGTATGTACAGTATGAATCAAACGCTAAGCATACTCTGCTCGCACCTAATGGTTCCTACGTGAAAAAAACAAACAGAAAACAACAACACTACCCTGTAGAAAAAAAAGCTTTTTCTATCTCATCGTGGAACATTCAAGGTATTTCCTTTGGCCTAAAGAGCAGAAACAGACTTCCCCAATGACATTGGAAACCATCGTTCTACAAGAAATATGGCATAAAGATGATGGACTGATTTGTTTCCTTCTGTGTTTTAAAAGGCTGGTAGTGTGATTTATAAAACAAGTGTTATATTAAGGTGTGACTCATTTGCCTTTTGCTTATGAAATGGCCATTTGAGTTACAGCCTGCTCATCATAGGAGATAGTTTGTAGATAACTTGCTCTCTTTTTGGAACTCACCCATAAAAAGAGCCAACCCTGAACTTCTGAAGAGTGATAGACTCCATCCAACTGGAGTGGTGCCCTTTATTTATCCAGGAACAGTGAGAGTTGCCTAACTCAGGCAGCATGCTTTTAGCTGCTAGCTTAGTCTATTACTGTCTTAGTCAGATTGTCCAGACTGTGACTGTGCCATGATTGATCTAGTTTGTGCAAAGAAAAAAAGGCAGTGTTCACCATGCCAAACTTACTATAATCAAGCCCTCCTCCATTTCAGTCATAAACATGAAAATACTGTAATAATGCTTATTAATAGTTAATTATCCATTTATTAATTAATGATAAACTAGATGTAATAAGCCTGAGTGAAACCTGGACAGTTTGGGACAGTTTGTGTGAAACCTGGACAGTTTGTATTGTCCTAAATAAAGTATTTCCTCCTGTTGTCATTACTGGCCGTAATCCCTGTGAATCCCACAAAGAGGGAAGTGGTGCTTAGATTAACAACAATACATATCAATGTACACTCAAACAAATGACTGGGTTTTGGACTTTTGAGGTTTTAATATTAAAAGCTATGCAGCCAGCTAAATAACTTTTCAAAGATACTATTTATTTAGCAAACACTATTCATCCCAGCCACTCTCTGCCTTCCTAAAGACTTATAGTCAAAAGATTCAGGCCTCCTTTACCTATAATTCCTAAGCTAACAGCTGCAGGCAGGGCTTTCTCCCCTAAAGCTCTATTATTGTGGAATGATCTGCCGATTAATGTGAGAGACGCTGACTCGGTCTCAACTGTGTTTTCTGAAGACGCATAGGGTATATGATTTAATCTAGTCTGGTCCAGGGGTGTAAATGTGAATGTCAAGGCACTGGATTTGTAAACCATCCTTGCTGTATTTGCCTGGCAAGCTCTATTCTCCACTGGGAATTCCTTCTGCTAGCGCTATATGGGGGAGGAGTCACTAGCTTACTCGTGATCCCCCTTGCTGTCTTCATGCAATGTAAGTGAACTCTCTGAGCTAAACTTGGTCCGAACTCAGAGCAGTTTGCAGTTGATTGGTGTTCCATTGGAAATCCTGTACTGGCTAAGTGCAAGCTATTTCCTGCCTGGTTGGCCGTATCCGGGGTTATCTTAGGGCAAGGCCACAGTGTCTCCAGATCCCCTGTCTTAGTCCCTAGTTTTATGCTACAATAGTTTGTTTGGGGAGACTAGGGTCAGTCTGTCATGTCACAGTCCCAATTTTTTACATTGCTTTAGTTTATGTAATGGGGATCTTGGGTCATTCTGAATTATGTGCTGAGGTATCCTTTTGAATCTAATGAATGTTCCCTCAAATTTTTCTTGTGTAATGTTACAATCATAGGAGGACCGTAGCCCCTGGATCATGCCGCACTGATGACTCTTAGTGAGTACTGTAATCTTAGAATTGTCATCCGGCACAGCCAAAATATGACTGGCTACCCCTAAGAAACCAGCAACTCTTTAGGTTTCTTCCTAGGTTCCGGCCCTACTAGAGAGTTTTTCCTAGCCATTGTGCATGAATGTCTTGTTGTTGCTTGCTCTTTGGGGATTTAGACTGGGTATCTGTATAAGCACTGTAAAAGGTGTGGATCTAAAAAGGGCTGTATAAAATACAGATGATGTATTGATGTTTGGTTGTATAAATAATTTAAATGAATCATTACTTAATGGCACAATAAATACAAACTATGTATTAACATCTACTCAACATGGTGAGTTTTGAAAAGTGTGTTTATAGTTTTGTTAAAAATTATTACACATATAGGAAATGTGTGTTAGCTATGAAAAACTGCAAAATCATCTTAGCAATAGAGAAATCAAGTCTTTGTTTGCAATTAATATTGGTGTCATTAGCCATCCATGCATTATTTTATATAATTTTGTTGATCATGTAATAGTAGTACGTCAAGCGAATTTTCAGTTGTTCAGATCATCGTTTTAAGCAATATGTAAAATGTAAGAAGGGACAGCAAGGCACTTGCCAAGGATTATATTTGCCTTTTTTGGGAGGAGATGGGCCCTTTCCACAAAGATATTTTCCTAAGCTGTTAAAAAAAGTGCTTTCTACTGGAGTGCAGGATGTTTGGGGACACAAACATTTAGCACTAAGGTAGAACAAGATTGGTGAAGTCTCCTTTTTCTCCAACCACTAGATTACTCTATTAGTTGAGGCTAACACAACAGGTAGGATTCTATACAACTCCAACTCCTTTCTTGTCCTCTCTGCATCAGTACGCATGTTGGTTCTGGCACCCTTCACATTACCGCTGATGGATAAGGCCATGTCTTGTTCCACAGAGTTCACTGAGTGCAGTCAGGGGAGTCGACTTCTATGATGGAATATGAAAAAAAGCAGATGAAAGCAACATGGCTCAGAATGACATCACTCAGACAGGACAGTGGCATGGAATTGAGATGATCAAACATAATCTTTCCTTAGCTCTTATATTCGACGCCACGGTCCAGTGCATCTTCTTTTTCCCGCTCACCAGATGGAGTGTTGTCAAAGACGGTGCAGTTGTCCAATATTAAGTTGCTGCCATAGGTAATCAAATGTTTCACCGTATTTAACGGTCATAGGGCAAAGCCAGAGCGGCAAAGAGGTCTAGTCCTATCAGGTTAGCACCCCTGTGCGCTATGTGGAAACAGTAGTCTGGCACAACGTTTGTGCTATAGTGAACTGTGAGTTGGAGTGAGCTCATTAGGTCCTTTTCAGAGTTATCATAACCGCAGAGGGCAGCAAAGGGTGCAGAGAAGGGCATGGATTTGAAAAACATGAACGATATACTGGCACCAGTATCCAATAATAGAAGAATACACACATCTCCCAGACTGATTGTCATGCACACCTGTCACTTTTACATTGCACTACGGTTGTACAGTTGTATAGTTATTATTATTGATGCATGTTTTAGTGTAGTGTTATTATTGATTGATTGTGTTCTTATTTTTATATTATAATAACTGTTAATTGTATAACCTGTCAGGAGTAGGAAAATCAAACATTTCATTGCCATAACTTGTTATTTGAAATGACATATAAACCTTTTGAACTTTGAACTGACTGTGCACGATAAAAGGAACTGGACCTGAATTCACATCATGGATGTTAGTTGTTCACTGAGAATGATGCTCAGGGTTTTGTGAGCCTACAGGAGCATTGCGAAAGACCTTGGCAAAGTGGTTCTGTTTTCCACAATTGTGGCATGTTTGGCTATGTACAGGACAGTCCTGCGCCCTGGCGCGTGGGAACAAGATCCACAGATTCCACACAGTTGTCGGGTGTATGAATGTTGTTGTTGCATGAGCAGTATAGCTGCGATAGAGCTGACATTGGGCTCTGTAGGGCTGTTGGTGAGAGCAGACAGCAGAGCCAAATTGCTTGTAAGAGAGATACCGGGGTGTTGAAGTTCATGCAGTCCCCCTGGAGACAGCTGAGCTAAACAAGTTCAACAATCTGACTGTTTTAATTCCATAGCATTTTGTATTTTGTATTTTCACTGTAAAGCACATTGAATTGCTTCTATGTATGAATTGTGCTATATAAATAAATTAGCTTGCTTGCTAAATCAGCAGGGAAGGGGCTAGTCCCTTTGGTAAATTTTGCCACACACACCGCTGCCGACTCAACTTGGGATGCCAGATTAACGGCTTGTGTCAATGTCAGATCGTCAGGCTCCAACAACAGTCTTTCCCTCACTTTTGGGTTGTTTGTGTGTTCTATCAGTTGATCCCGCATCATCTCGTCCTAGAGAGCACCAAACTTGCATGGGCTAGCTAATCCCCTCAAGTTAGCCACGTAGGGTTGTACAGACTTGCCTGGAAGTTGATGATGCTGTCTAAAGATGAATTGCTGGAGAAGAGCACTGTGAGGTAGTGAAGTGTGCCTTCAAGAGAGCTATGCTATCACTGTAGGTATTAGCTGTATCTAATGTTCTGAGCACATGCTGGGCTTCCAAGCCTAAGCAGTGAGCTAGCAGTGCCTTCTTCGAGATCATTGAGTCCAAGTGCAATCAGGTACGTTTAGAAGCTTTCTAACACCATGGGATCGGGGGCTCATCCGGCAATGTGAGGAAAAGAGCAAGTGACGGTAGCGAAAGTCCAGCCATCCTCATTGCCAATGCTGTGTCAGTGACAGTAGTTTGTAGCCAACACTGCTATCTGCTTTACTCACAAATTTGTCACGTTACCAAACGAACCAATCAACCGTGCAAAACTAAACTCAATCAGGCAAAACTAAACTATCACAGCCCAATCAAACTGTGTGCTGCTGTAACTATTAATGCAGCACTGTCAGCACATAACAGATTTATTTTGTTTAACAAAATTGAATATACATTTTCGACTCATCAAAGTGACCATCTTTTGCAGATGTCAGGCATCTCTATGTGCCTGGGGTTCACAGTCAGGGTCTGACCGCACAGGTTCCATGCTTTGAAGCCTACTGTCTAAGGTAGTTCTGACACACCTGTGAGGTGGATGGATTATCTCAGCAAACAAGAAGTGCTCACTTACACAGAAACCTTGACTTACTGGAAATCCCCCAAAGGATATTGCATGGTGCCACAAAATGCTGTGGTAGTAGTTTTGGTTCAGGGTCCCACTTTGTGCAAGTCACCAAATCTGGATCCAGCAAGAACCCCAGAATATCATGCTTCCTTGTTGGATAGTTGATGTCACACACTGAAGAACCATCCTGTTGCCTACTCATCTGCTTACAAAAACCCAGCATGGTGCAATACATTTGTGTCATGCAGACAACTTTAGAGACTGGGCAGCAAAAATAAGAAAAGTGGTTTTCATATTTTGCCTTCAAAATAAAAGTATTTGGTGAAATGTTATATGATATGAATAATATACACTGCTAAAATAATTTAAGGGAATAGAAATCACACAGTGGGTCTTGATGAATAATGTATGCTGCTGAAAGAAATTAAGGGAACACGTAATTCTTACATTATGACACCAAGTCAAATAAACTTCAGGTATATCAATCTCTCCAGTTAGGAAGCATAAGCGATTGCCAATTAATGTCCCCTGTTTTGGTACAAATGAAAGTGACAAGAAGCTTGCTGGAGTTCATTTTGTAGGGCTATGGCAGTGCTCCTCCAGTTCCTCATCATGCAAAGGAGTAGATACAGTGGGGAGAACAGGTATTTGATACACTGCTGATTTTGCAGGTTTTCCTACTTACAAAGCATGTAGAGGTCTTTTTATCATAGGTACAATACGGTGCAGTCGTCCTGTCCCCTTTGCAGAAAAGCATCCTCAAAGAATGATGTTTCCACCTCCATGCTTCACAGTTGGGATGGTCTTCTTGGGGTTGTACTTATCTTTCTTCTTCCTCCAAACATGGCGAGTGGAGTTTAGACAAAAAGCTCAATTTTTGTCTCATCAGACCACATGACCTTCTCCCATTCCTCCTCTGGATCATCCAGATGGTCATTGGCAAACTTCAGATGGGGCTGGACATGCGCTGGATTGAGCAGGGGGACCCTGAGTGCGCTGCAGGATTTTAATCCATGACGTCGTAATGTGTTACTAATGCTTTTCTTTGAGACTGTGGTTTCAGCTCTCTTCAGGTCATTGACCAGGTCCTGCCATGTAGTTCTGGGCTGATCTCGCACCTTCCTCATGAACATTGATGCCCCACAAGGTGAGATCTTGCATGGAGCCCCAGACCGAGGGAGACTGACCGTCATCTTGAACTTCTTCCATTTTCTAATAATTGCGCCAAAAGTTGTCGCCTTCTCACCAAGCTGCTTGTCTATTGTCCTGTAGCCCATCCCAGCCTTGTGCAGGTCTACAATTATATCCCTGATGTCCTTACACAGCTCTCTGTCCTGGCCATTGTAGAGAGGTTGGAGTCTGTTTGATTGAGTGTGTGGACAGGTGTCTTTTATACATGTAACAAGTTCAAACAGTTGCAGTTAATAAAGATAATCAGTGGAGAACAGGAGGGCTTCTTGAAGAAAAACTAACAGGTCTGTGAGAGTCGGAATACCTAATGGTTGGAAGGTGTTCAAATACTTATGTCATGTAATAAAATGCAAATTAATTATTTAAAAATCATACAATGTGATTTTTGGGATTTTTTGATTCCGTCTCTCACAGTTGAAGTGTACCTATGATAAAAATTACAGGCTTCTACATGCTTTGTAAGTAATAAAACCTGCATAATCAGCAGTGTATTTAATACTTGTTCTCCCCACTGTAGCTGTCCTGCTGCTGGGTTGATTCCCTTCAACGGCCCTGTCCAGCTCTCCTCGTTTAAAAGGGCCATATCCTGGTATCTTCTCCAACCTCTTCAGACTGTACTGGGACACACAGCAAACCATCCTACGATGGCAAGTATGGCTGTGCCATCCTGGAGGAGCTGGACAGTCTGTGCACCCTGAATGGGCTGCAAGGACCACCTCATGCTACCAGTAGTGTCAAGGACACAAAAAAAACACAAAAATAGAGAAGAATCAGACAGGAACGATAAGGAGAGAGCAATCATCTGTGGCCACCACCTGCAAAACCACTCTCTTTTTGCATTCCCGCCTGTTGTCACTTTCATTTGCACCAAAACAGGTGACATTGATTTACAATCGCTTATGCTTCCTAACTGGACAGATTCATATTCCTGAAGTTGAATTGACTTGGTGTTATACTGTGATGATTATGTGTTCCCCTATTTTTTTGAGCAGTGTATATTATCATAAAAGTTATTCTGTGCCACAGGGAAAGTAACAAAATTATAAATGCACCACTTGCATTTTTTCCCCCCATTTATCATGAGTTGAACTCAAAGAACTAAGATTTGCTCTATGTACACAAAAGGCCTATTTCTCTCAAATATTGTTTACAAATCTGTCAAATCTGTGTTTGTGAGCACTTCCGCTTTTCCGAGATAATCCATCCACCTCACAGGTGTGGCATATCAAGATGCTGATCAGACAGCATGAGTATTGCACAGGTGTGCCTTAGGCTGAAAAATAGTATTGCGTTTATAATTTTGTCCAGTGTAGTTAGGACAGTTTTTAAGTAAAAAATTGTGAAATCATTGTGTGCTACAACCAGCCAAATGATATTTTTGACCCCCTCTGTGACGGTGAGGTGACTGACAGCTCCATCATCTCCCGCTTTTCCTGGTTTCCCCAGGCTCACGAACACATCCCAGACTTGTTATGTGTCTTGTCTTTAACCATTACTCAAACCATGTCCCAATTCCCTCATTAGTATGTGTTTAAATGTTGCTCCCCTCATTTGTCGGTCATTGTTGCTCGTCTCCGTATGTTTCCCGTCAGTAGTGAGTGTTTCGTTTCATGTAAACCTTTACTTTCTTTCAGTTTGGCTCAAGTGCTCTGTTTTATTTTCAATTAAAATATCAACATCGATTGCCAATCTGTCTGCGCCTGGATCGTCCTCTCCACCACTACACATACCTGTGACACTCTTCAACCCTCAGTGCAACACACAGTGATATACTGTACATGGAAAACATAATTCCTTCATCAGCTAGTAGCTAGTTCCTTTTATTAGATGTCTGGGAGCTGATTTATGAACCGTTTTGGAGATTGGTTAATTGAGGGGGATGATATAGGCTGTTATTAGTGAAGGATGTTAAGAAAGCATTGTGAAATTGTGTTAAGATAATCAAGTTGACAAGCAAGGGAAACTGGTGTACAGGGAGGAAATTTTTGCGTTACAAATTTTTGTAGTATTTAACGCATCAAGCCTTTTTGTCATTGGTGGTGAACCGCAAGCCCAGGCATTTTTCATGAGAAATCACTGCATTATTTGCTTCATGAAAAATGCCTTTTGTATAAGTACATCATTTTTGAGTTTTTCATAACCTTAACTTTTATTTTTCCTCTGGAAGTTTACTGCTTACCTTTGTACCAATTCAGATAATTCTCCGGACTTTCATGAATTTCAATAAAAACTGGAATAAGGGTTAGTTCTAAAACTTTTAACTGATGTAGAAATACAATTTGACATCCATATCTAAACAAAAACAAATAGACCCGGATAACCAGATCACATGTACTATGGGGAGATACCTAAAGAGTACACAAATATAATAAGAAAAAAGGAACAAGGCATTAAACAGTTCAATTTAGTAGAATAATCCTTAGAATTAAATCACTTCTGGGATAATTTTAAATCAGCAAACAAAGTGAAGCGCTAGCTATCCAAAACTGAGGCATTTGCATAAACCACTAATTCAGCTATTAAAGTCTATAACCCACAGACTCTATTGGCTCTAATTACAGGACAGAATTATGGTGTTGGTGGTACTATATTAAATAAAATTACCAAATGTACAGACCACATTCTCAAACGCATAAACATTATCCTCAGCTCTGGCTTCTTCACCAAAGTTTTGACCCATAATCAGATTACTGAGCACAGAGAGCCCCAGGACAGTAACACAGTTAAACTCAACCAAATCACGAGGAAACAAAAAGAGAAATATTGGAGACACTGGAAAATATCAACTGAAAAAAAGGCCAAATTCTAATGCTAACTTGCCCATAACATACATTACAGAGTTGCAGAATACCTGACCACTGTGATTGACCCCCAACAGTCTTGACTATAGTATGCAGACTCAGAAAGCTTAGACTTGCTGTTTAAAGGGGTTGCACTAGAGATCGTTTTTATTTTCTCTTTGTATTCGCAATGTAAACAAATGTGTCCCTGTCAATAAAACCCATTTGAACTGAATTCACAGTTACAGTAAGAGGAAAGAGGGAGAGAGAGATGAAAGAGAGTGAGAGATAACTTTAGGGGGAGAGAGGGAAGGAGAGACAGATAGGGAGATAAGAAAGAGATAACTAGACAAAGAGAAGGAATGAGACAGGAAGAGAGAAAGAGAGAGGGAGACAAAATAAGCGAGTGAGAGTATGAATAAGAGCAAGAGAGCGGTAAAAAGAATCAGAGGGAGAGAGACATTTTTTGAAGTTACTATTTTCTCCTGTCTATCCATCTCCCCTATCTCTTCAACAGCTGTCTGGTACTAGTTGACAGGGGGATAGTTTTAATCTCACAGGGCCATGAACATCCATTATTACACCCATTACTTCTCCAAAGCTGCTGGGAAAACAAAGGGTTCATTCTAAATGGTACCCTATTCCATTTATAGTGCACTCCTTAATGTCCAATGCAATATGAGCTGTTTAAATGTAGTGCACTACTTAGTGAATAAGGTGCCACTTGGGTCTAACCCAAGTCAACTGGAGAAAAGACACTGATTCACATTGATATTTCGGTCATGAAGGTTTTTAGACAAAACTGAGTGAACATCTTTTTTTGGAAGTCTGTATCAGGTGATTCAAGTTTTTTTATATCGTTCATTTATTTTTTCTGCCAAAATAATCCAACAATTTATACTAGCCACCATGTGCTACATCAGTATCCATTGGGCATTAAGCAAAGGAATGTTATATCATTGTGACACTCATTAGCTCCATAAGGTTGAGATGTCACGGACAGATGATGTAATAGATTATAATGTATACAGTATAGCTGCACTTTTAATGGCTCCACATTTGACCATACAATGTGGCCTTTCACCTGTCTCTTGGATACATCTTATCAGTGGTGGCACATTTACACTGCGTTATGGAGGCCATACTCAATCAAAAATTACAAGCCAATTATCCTCAATTTTAATGGGCACTCCGGAGCTGAGGTTAATACACTATCAATGGATCTAGGACCCCTGGTAGAGATCAACAGCTTTGGTAGAGATATTTGATTTATTTAATTATTTATTCAATTAAACTAGGCCCATCAAATATTTTAAAACCTTTTTCAGAGCCCTGGCTGAAAAGCATTTTAAATACAAGTTGAAAGACACCAGAGAGACTAACACAAAGCCATGTATGTACATGAAAGGGTACCGCAGTGAACCTACCAAATACGTTTGTTAGGCAATCAAAACTGAGGCAACAATTAGATTCAAAATAAAGTCTGAAGAATCCAACATTCCATTTCACAGAATTACAAGCCAATATTGTACAGCATGAAAACACAACATTCGTCAGAATCACAACTCTGTTTTCTATAGACTGACAGCCCAACATTCCACAGAACGACAACCCAACATTCCAAAGAATGACAACAACATTTGCAAATTCAACATTCTATAGAAACACAACCCAACATTCCACAAAATGACATTCCTAACATTCCACAGAATGAAAACAGCATATTAGCAGCATATTACAAAATTAACCAAAACCCCCTGAAACTTTCCATGATGACAACAAAACATTCCACAAAACAACCAGCCAATATTCCACAGAATGACAATCCTACATTCTACTGAATTAAGCTAACCTTTTGCAGCACTATCATTAGAGTTTTTCTCAATTGCTTAAGCACTTGTCTACTTAATATACTGTACTGTATATAGTACTGTAACACTGAAATAACCATATAATATAGCAAATTACATATCTTAATACTGACGACAAAATCTAAAACTATTGTCCTTTTAATTCCCCTTAGAAATAATCCACCACACATCTGAATGCCTTTTAACTTCCTTTTGGAAGTGTATATTCTTGCAAATAGCAACTAAAATGTAACCTCTTATATCCATGAATTGCGTCTAATTGTTTTGACTGATTGCTATAGTAACACAGGCTATGGTAAACAGTCATGGTAAACAAGCTGAAGTACCTTGTTCAACAGAGAGCAAGGTCACTTTTAAAGCTGAGGCAAGAAAAACACATGCAAAATTGAGACAAAATATATCTTAAGAAAAACATACACATGACAATGAAAATAGCTTCTATAAGAAATTTAAAATATCTTATAGGCTCTTAAACATTTAACTTAAAATCAGTCTTAATGGCATTCAATGCGTGGGGAAAAATATTGAAAGGCAGTTTTACCTAGTTCTGAATAGCCCCACAGTTTTTCCAGCAGTATCTTGAGAGTGGGTCCTGTAACTGCTGTACTTCCAACAAAAATTATCCGTTAGATAGTCAGGACTTTTTGCATGGCTGCCTTTCATTAACACATCAACCAATGTCTGGCTCTTCAAGATGTCAGTGACACCCAGCAAAATAATGCATATACAGTGGATATAAAATGTCTACACATGTGTTTGGGATGTAAAAAAATGAGACAAAGCTAAATCATGTCAGAAATGTTTCCACCTTGAATGTGAAATATTATGTGATCAATTCAATTGAAAAACAAACTGAAATCTTTTTTTTGAAGCAGCTTTTGATTTTATTACAGCACTCAGTCTTTTAGGGTAGGAGTCTATTTGCATGGCACATCTTGATGTGGCAGGCAATATTTGCCCACTCTTCTTTGCAAAGCTCTCCAAATACATCAGATTGCGAGGACATCTCCTGTGCACAGCCCTCTTCCGATCAACCCACACATGTTCAATAGTATTCAGGTCTCGGCTCCTGCTGGGCAATTCCAAAACTTTAGTCTTCTTCTGTTCAAACCATGCTTTTGTGGATTTGCACGTGTGCTTTGGGTCGTTGTTTTGTTAAAAGGTGAACTTCATCTTCAGCATTCTAACAGATGCCTGAATGTTTTGTGCCAAAATTGCCTGGTATTTGGAACTGTTCATAATTTCCTCCACCCTGACTAAGGCCCCAGTTCCAGCTGAAGAAAAACAGCCCCAAAGCATGATGCTGCCACCACCATTCTTCACTATGGGTATGGTGTTGTTTGGGTGATGTGCATTGTGGTTTTTGTGCCAAACATACCTTTTGGAATTATGGCCAAAATGTTCAACCTTGGTTCCATGTGACCATAACACATTTTTCCACATGTTTTTGGGAAACTTAATGTTTGTTTTTGCAAACTTCAGCCAAGCTTGGATGTTTTTCTTTGTAAGAAAAGGCTTCCGTCTTGTCACCCTACCCTATAGCCCATTCATATGAAGAATTCAGAAGATTGTTGTCACATGTAGCACACAGCCAGTACTTGCCAGAAATTCCTGCATCTCATTTAATGTTGCTGTAGGCTTTTTGGAAGCCTCCTTGACTCTTCTGGTCTTTTCATTAGTTTTGGATGGACATCCAGTTCTTGGAAAAAGCTGTTGTGCCATATTTTCTCAACTTGATGATGACTGTCTTCACTGTGTTTCCTGGTACATCTAATGATTTAAAAATTATTTTGTACCCTTCTCCTGACTGATATCTTTCCACAATGAGATCCCTCTGGTGCTTTGGAAGATTTCTGCAGACCATGGCTTTTGCTCTGAGATGCAACTAAGAAAATGTCAGGAAAATCCGCTGAACAGCTGAACTTTATTTGTGATTAATCAGAGTCACTTTAAAAGATTGGCAGGTGAGTAATGATTTCTATTTAACATGAGTTTTAATGTGACTGGTTAATTCTGAAGACAGCCACATCCCCAGTTATAAGAGGGTGTGCACACATACGCAACCAGGTTATTGTAAGATTTTTATTTTTGTAGTTTATATAATCCCAGAAGACTCCGGAGGTGGTTGCAGTGTACAAGCGGACACGAAGGGCTGCAACCTCTGCCGTGAAAGAGGAAAGACAGCAGGTGTGGGAGGAGTTCGGGGATGCATTGGAAAAGGACTTTCGGTCGGCACTAAAGAGCTTCTGGAAGGAACACTTTGAGGAACTCCTTAATCCCAATAACATGCCCTCTATAGTAGAGGCAGAGCTGGAGGCTGTTGGGAAAGCATCGTCAATCTCCTTGGCAGAAGTCACTGAGGTAGTCAAACAACAACACAGTGGCACAGCTCCGGGGATTGGATGTGGAGTGGATGTATTGGATGACACGCCTCTTCAACATTGCGTGGGAGTCGGGGACAGTGCCTATGGAGAGGCGGACCGGGGTGGTGGATCCCCTGTTCAAAAAGGGGACCAGAGGGTGTTTGCCAATTACACACTTCTCAGCCTCCCTGGGAAAGTCTACTCAAAGGTTCTGGAAAGGTGTGTTTGGCAGATAGTGGAACCACAGATTACAGAGGAACAATGCGGATTCCGTCCTGGTCGTGGAACAACCAACCAGCTCTTCACTCTTGCAAGGATCCTGGAGGGGGCCTGGGAATATGCCCATCCGGTCTACATGTGTTTTGTGGATCTGGAGAAGGTGTATGACTGGGTCCCCCGGGAGATACTTTGGGAGGTGCTGCAGGAGTATGGGGTGATTAGGGCCCTTCTTAGGGCTATCCAATTCTTGTACATCTAAAGTGAGAGCTGTGTTTGGGTTCTCGGTAGTAAGTCGGACTCATTCTAGGTGGGGGGTGGCCTCCGCCAGGGCTCTCGATATACCGGTCAATTTTCGTTCCTACCCTCACCTATGGTAATGAACGCTGTGTCACCGAAAGAAATAGATCGTGGGTACAAGCAGCTGAAATGTGTTTTCTCAGAAGGGTGGTTGGTGTCTCCCTTAGAGATCGGGTGAGAGGCTCAGTCATCCATGAGGAACTCAGAGTAGAGCCGCTGCTCCTTTGCATCGAAAGGAGCCAGTTAAGGAGGCGTCTCCATAGGGAGGTGTTCCATGCACGTCCAGCTGGGAGGAGCCCTTGGGGTAGGCCCAGGACTAGGTGGAGAGATTATTATTTGACACTGGCCTGGGAACACCTCGGGATCCCCCAGTCAGAGCTGGCAAATGTAACTCGGGAAAGGGAAGTTTGCAGTTCCCGGCTGGAGTTGCTGCCCTCGTGACCCGATACCGGATAAGCAAACTAAGATGAGATGAGATTTTTCCCCCTTGAAGATTTCAATTTGTTTTTCAACTGAATTGTTCACATTATAGGTAACTTTAAAAGTGAACAAAGTTCCAACATGATATATCTTTGTCTCATTCTTTTACATCACAAAAATAGCATTTTAACATATTTTTATATCCACTGTAACAAACAGGGATGAGTGCAAAAATTTACAACAGTGATAAAATGGAATGATGAATGAAGAACTGAATCCAGAGATTTGAGTACAGAAGCTAAGGCATGGATATATAGAATTTCACCAAAATCTACTAGCAACATAAAATTTGCACAGTACATTTTCTATGCTGATGTCACCGCTTCGTCTGCTGAGGCTCCCCCAGCTGGTGCGCCGAGGCTCCTGCGGTCGGCGCACCAGCTGTTCCTTGTTAGGTCTTGAGTGCAGGGGTATAAATGTCTGTTGGTTAGGTTGAGGTTTTGTGGGTTATTGCTCTTTGTCAACGAGCCGTTATTTTTAATATTCTATTGTTTATGCTGCACATACATTAAACTATAAATACATATCAAACCACCTGCGGCTGACATTCATCCTTTGCATCGCGCAGTGATAACTGATGTGAAATACATTATTTATTCCTATAAAATAAACCAACTTTACGTTTCTAAACTCACTAACATATGTTTTAAAAACAGATTTTTGGTTATTTCTAAGCAACACTTCAAAATACATTTAGGGTAGTAATTTTAGGGTCATCCAAATGCATGTTTTGTGACATAGGAAATAGCATGTACTTCGTAGATGTAATTTCTTTTGTATAGTGATTTTTCTAACAGTTGGAAATCAGACTGCAGTTGTACAACAGCTTGTTGAAAAGAGTGAGACATAGCGCGTGGTAATGTGTCTTTGTTGTATAATGCACGATTAGTTACAAATTCATTTAATTAAATTATAGAGTGAACAATATAGAACCCTACATTTAAACCTGTTGAGCTCCTTTGTGGACTACAAAAAAATCAGATATGATTCCATCAGCTACAAAAACTTGTTCTGTCACTAAGATAATTTTGATATCAACGTAGATGCTTCCAGTGCGCGGGTAATGTCCTTGAAAGTTGCTAACTTACGGCGGGTAGTTAATAGAACAATTCAACATTATTTTCCTTTAACTGTATGTTATGACAACATTTCTCAAAGATGAAGGTTATGTTGAATTCATCTTTCACAATGACTATGATATTGACATATTGCAGGTGTTGCATTTCATTGCTGTATTCTTGTCTAAATTCACTGATTCATCTAGAGATTAATCAAAAACGACATCACCTCTGGTTTGAACTAGAAACACAATGAACAACGAAAGCAAATTAATAGGTATATCAGTAAAACTTGAAAGTTTATCTTTAAAATGTAAATCCAAGTAGAAGCAAAACCAAGTAAAAAGGTATAAACAATAAAAGAAAAGAGAATGTTACAAGCAAAATGCTTATCAAGGGAGAAGTTTGTTGTTTTCCCATGCAACCACACAGCTCAGGAAGTGGCGTGATTGTAAACAGGCTATCATAATCATGTTATGGTAAACAGGCTATACTAAACAGATATTATATATAGACTGGTATACTTTAGTAAATAGACTGTACTAAACAATAAATACTCTATGGTGGACAGACTTCTGTTTTTTATTACTTTAACCCTGTTTTCTTCCCCGATTTTGTTATATCCGATATGAGATTAAGGTCCAGCATCCTCGCAGCAACTTGCAGCAGTCAATGTAGAGATATCTGTCCTCCAAAGCATATAATGTCCAATGCCCTTGCTACTGGTTGTTATCACACTGCTTGCTCAACCAGGATGTGTAGACCCTAATCCTTACTCCCAGAAAGGAGCGCATTCCATGGTCAACATTCATTGAGCATGCAGGTGCCCAAGCTGCGAAAGGAGTAAAACACTGCTCGGATTTGAACACTATTCTCAAAATTACATGTAATTAATATAATTTAAATTTTAAAATAGTAATTATAAAAACATTAATGGCGACTTTGTGTGGGGTATGTTTGAGTACAATGTGTGTGGGTAGTCTATGGATTTGATGACTCCACTCTCTGCTGTAAATGTAAATAGAGTAGAGATTTGTCAATTATACTAAGCCTGCCTTATAATGCTCTCTTTTATAATGTCATATTTTATGTTGTATGTGGTCTCCAGGAAAAGAAGCTGCTTCTTTTGGTGGTACAATTGGATCGTAATAAAATTCTAATCCTAAAAGGGTTCAATTCAGTTGAATGAACTACATTGCAGTATTTATGCAGTAGTTCTATTTCGGAAAGATTTAGTCCCCCCCTTGATTCCAGACGTTTTTTCACTTTTGTATTAGTCCACTTACTTTGCAACTGTATATGTAAAAAATATTTATAGAAGGGGTGTAGACCATTCTAGTGACTACAGTAACATGAGAAGGCATGTCAGGCATAATCATGTTTAGGAATACGCAGAGAAACTGTAACCCCTCTCCCCCAAATTCCCCCAAAGTTATCAACCGATTAGACATGGAAAAAAAAAAAAAGTTGTATGAAATCATCCCTAAATACTGTGGCTTTCAGAAGTATTCACCCATTTGGACTTTTCCACATTTTATCCTAACAATACTATATCATTACGTTGAGGGAACATTCAAAGCAAATATGAAGCATTGTAAAAGCACCGATCAAGGGTAAGATATAAGCACATTGAATATTGAAAATGCCCAGGAGCACAGTCATGTCCCTTAATAAGACATGGAGAGAATATGGCACAACAGTGAATCGGTCTAGAACAGGCCATCCCCAAAAACGGGTTAGGTAGGCAATCAAGAGACCTATAGCAACTCTACAGGAGTTACAGTCTTCATTGGTAGAGCTGGGAAACATAGCTCAACAACAAGAGCACCGGTGCTTCACAAAAGTACCCTATATTGGAGAGTGGCAAATCTAAAATTACTCAAATCAAGTCTCAGCTAGTGTTGCCAGAAACCATGTGGGAGACTGAGACCAAGTAGATGATTTTATGGTTTGATGAGACTAAAATAAGTTTGGCATAAGGCTAACACCACTCATTATCCTTAGAACACCATCCCTGCCATGAAGCATGATGGTGGCAGCATCATGCTATGGGGTTGCTTCTGTACATCAGGGCCTGGAAAACATTTATAGAAAGAAAACAAAAGGGATACAGCAGAGTACAGAGACATCATTGAAGTAAATCTGCTGATGTCTGCATGTGATCCCAAACATACAGCCGCAATGGAGTGGCTCAAAAACAAAAAGGTCAATGTCCTGGAATAGCCCAGTTGAAGCATAGGCCTCAACCCAATTCACAGAGCTTGAGCAATTTTGCAAAGAATAGGCAAATATAGTTGTGTCAAATGGTCTCATTGATGTAACTGCTGCCAAATGTACCTATACATTATTCAGATGAAAGTTGGCGAAATCATATGCAATCAATTATTTCCAGCTTTGTGTTTCTAATTAATTTAGAACAATTAGTGGATTTAATACTTCACTTTGTCTAATTTTTATTTAGTGGATTTAATACCTTGTCATATTTCATGTATAATACAATACGATGTAGAAAAATCCAAGGACAGTGAATACTTTTGAGAGCCTCTGTAGTATCTTTCTGGCACAGTAATTATGTCGGCGGTAGGCTACAGCTGCAGAGGGATCTGAAATATTTTCTGTTTGTATAGCCTCACATTGCCATTCTATAAAAATGACTGGCATTGCACAAAAACTGGTGACACAGCATGTTTAAAAGAGAGACAGACAGAGAAAGAGAAACATAACAACAATGCATAATTAGAAGTATCAAATCTCTTGCCAACATACAGAGCAGGGTCTGGAAAGGGAATACCCCCCAAAAAAATTATCTGCCCTTCACTCAAGCTCCACTCGTTGGCTCAGGCCAGTCAAAGAATGCTGTGTGCGGTCAATAGAATTTAAACTCTCTGTTGACATGCTGCAATCACTGTGTGTGTTCAAGTTCATGTGTTCATAGGAGCCCTGAGAGCAACAGTTCAATATTTGGGCTTGTAAAATACAACTAGTAAGTACAACTCATAACAGAGGCGTTGCACAAATAATTAAGAGCACAAAAGATAAGATGAAATAAGAGAGAATGGCAGGCAACCGCAGTCAGCAGAATTTGTGAGTCTTACTCTGCCCGACTGTAACGTTTTATGGGAGGCGGAGTCAAATGCAGGGTCCAAGGAGCTTTTAAATGAGAACCAAAAGAAAACAAAACTGTGTACCATGGTCTACTTACAAAATAGCCCAAACACTGAATCATAGATCCACAGAACAGACAAACACCACAATACAATAATGACCAACCAGGACATGGAGAAAATGCCAGAACTAAAAACACAGACAAACAAGGAAAACAAAAACAGGTGTGGGCTCAACACAGGTGAAAGGAATAGACTGACCAACTGAAATGAGAACAGGATAGACCAGGCTCGCTCCAAAGACCAGTGTTATTAGTAGGCCTATCGATCTGTTTTTCAATATCTGTTCAATTGAGTTCTTCAACAAAATACAATTAAATGAGAAATCCAAAGTTGCATACATTTTTGGATTTATAAAGACATGGAATTTAACCATACATTTTTTAGAACACAACCGAATTGCCTCATGACATTAGTTTAACTGTTAGACTGAATCAGAACACAAAATATCAGTGTGTTTGTAAACTATAGTAAACAAGCAGGGTTCCAACTATAATTTCGAAATCAAGATGGTCAGTCCTTTCATCCACAGCTCTAAGAACATCAGAGTTGTTTAATTTCTTCAGCCCCAGTATTACAGAAAGGGGATGGACATTACGCTTCGTTATGAACTAATGAATCCAGCTTTTACGGGATGGTATTATTTATTATACAGTTGAGCTAGTTTTTAGCTGGCTAATGTTTAAAAGACATTAACACATTTAAAAGTGAACTGCTTGTATCTGTAAATGAAAAATGGCTTACTATAGGATGTTATAAGCTTCTCATAGTTTTGTTTCTATGTCACTAAGGCCTTGACTGAGATCGATGGGATAGGCTTAGTTAAATAGATTATATGGAATCACGTAACAAAGTTTTATCTTGGAACTCAGCTACATGAGATGAATTTAAACCTCAAGTAAAGTCATTTTTTCATCAGATTTATATCTTATTGTACAACAGCTTATGAAATTGCGGGACTGCAATTTTGATCAACATTATTAGATCAGTGTTATTGGAAGATGCCATACTTGCATCATTTTTCAGGAATCTAAGCCTATATTGGCTTCTCTATAAAATAAATAGCTAGTTTAGCCCATCCCTGGCCCAGATTCACACACAGCAGCATAAAAGGTGGATCAAAGAGGAATGGATGTGGGATCTGCGATGAATAGCAATGAAGAGTGAGAATCCACATCATGATTCCACTTCTCCAACCTCTTGTCTGTGAATACGGCCTACGCGTACAAGTAGACTGTGATTAGCTGTTTTGGAATATCTAACCTTGCATGTCTTGTCACCATCTCCCCCATAAAACCAACTGATCAAGAAATCATGAGGTTCTGCCCGTTTGTTTTCTCATTCAGAGATGAGGAGCACCCAGCCAAGATCCCTGTGTATATGTGTATGCTTTTAAGAATGAGATGTTGCCCGAGAAGTGAGAGTTAGATATGATTCAAGCAGCAGCTCGGACCCTAGCCTATAAAATGAAGGCAGACAACAGACTAACTAGTTTGCCAGTTAAAACACTTAGCTTGTAGTGTGGCAAGTTATCTCATTATATTTATTATTGCTAGCATACACATTAGTCTCTTTTCTACTGGCACTGTTGGAAAATAAATCTAAACCTTTGGGAACCTAATAAATTGTTAGTACATCTCGCAGTCATGTACCTCTGACAACGCAAAGAATGAATTAGCATAATTTCTGTGCTGTGCATATAAATTCAGCCTAGCCCAATTATCAACCATCTTTTAAAGTATAGGACTTATATTTGTTGAATTAAGGAACACTTTTGTTAGATTGTAATATTTTCTATTGTGTGTGGCCTAACTCCATGAGAGCGACTGGGTGGGCAGGCCCTGACCGAGCCCCCTCCAGTCCACAAAAAGTGTGAAAACATTTTGAAGTGGGCTACCGCCACCCTGACCCCAGGTCTTGCTGGCCATGCTACATAGCAGGGTTAGCAACTACTGTTCAGGGCTTGCACTATTAAAAGCCATGTCCTTTCCATTCCACTACCCTAATGAGAGCCTGACTGTCAGCCCACAGTGAAGGAACATCCATTCAACATGTTCAACAGACCCAGGAAAGGTCCTACAACTAAGGGTTTAATAGGGACGGAGCCAGCCGGAGTTCAGCTCTGGCACCTGGGGTCAGAATGAGAACTAGGTGGAGATGAGCTTCAGTGGGTCCAATGACCAGCAGTTACAATATTATATACAACAGGTGTTTTTTGGACCACTCCTTATGCCTGCCTATTTTTCTTGTTTCTAACACATCAACTTTAAGGACAGAATGTCCATTTGCTGCCAAATATATCCCACCCACAGACAGGTGCCATGATTACGGGATAATTAGTGTTATTCACTTAAACTGTCAGTAAGCTAAATTTAATTATAATGCAAATCTATCTAACTACAGTAAACAGCCATTCCAAGAGGTGTGGTAGTCTGGAATCAGTTATAAAGGATTAGAAGTAATCTGTACAAGTAAAAATGTAACAGGCTTAAAAAAAAACTGTAACTTTAATCTGTTATGTTACCGTCTGAAATAATGTAATTGGATTACTGATACTTATGTAATTGGATTACTGAAAATGTATGATTATGCCTACTTATTGGATTGATTCAGCTTCCTTTAATGTTTTAAAAACACTGTAATTTGAACAAAAAAAATTGTTGTGCACCTCAGATGTGTGTGTGAGATCATCATGTGTGCAAAGGTGAGTGTGCGTAACTAGATCAGTGACTAATGAAGTGTTAGTAAAATAAATTGGTAAACTGGTCAGATCAGAGTAGGGAGGACCGAGGGCAATTGTAACATTCTTTAGCCTACATTTTCTTTCATAAATCTCAGACTATATTGTACCAAGTACAACTACAAAATAATTTCTTAATAAAAAACTGTGAGTCAACAGTGGTATCCAAGCCATGCTAAAGACATGGACTGCAGCATTCAACTCTGGCAGCATGGACAATTACAAGAAATCCCGGTATGATCTAAGGAAGGCAGTAAAAACTCCAAAAGGTCAATACAGAGTCAAAGTAGAATCTCTTTGGAATGGTCTGAGAACCATCACCGACTATAAAGGCTATTCAGGCAGTGTGGGGGAATTGCCAGCTTCTCTCCCAGAGGAACTGACCTCTTTCTATGCTCGCTTTGAGAACATCATCCCTAGCATGGACACTCAAATGTAACAGGACGGCTGCCCTTTACAAATGACCAGGTCAGATGTCTGTAAAGCCCAAAAATGATTAAAACCTGTAAGGCTCCTGGGCTAGCAACGTCTCAGGCCTTGTTATCAAGGTATGTGCAGCCCAACTGGCTGATGTCTTTAATGATATCTTCCACTTATCACTACTACGCCAGTCAGTGGTCCCCACCTGCTTCAAAAAGTCCATAATTGTTCTGATTTAAAAAAAGAAAAAAGTTCTGTATAAATGACTACCGCCCTGCAGCACTCACATCAATCATCATGAAATGCTTTGAGCAGCAAGTTGAAACACAGATCACAGACACATGCCTGCAACACTTGACCCACTACAGTTTGCCTATAGACAACAGGTCCACAGAGGATGCCATCGCTCTGATGCTCCACACCGCACTCTCTCATCTGAAGAGGAACACATATGTGAGAATGCTGTTCATTGACTACAGCTCAGCCTTCAGCACCATTGTGCCTCATAAGCTGGCGGTGAAGCGCAGGGATCTGGGTCTCGATCCCTCTATGTGCAGATGGATCCTGAACTTCCACACAAGCAGACCCCAGTTGGTGCGGATGGGCAACACCACCTCCTCCTCACTGACTCTCAGTACTGGTTCCCCCCAGGGCTGTGTGCTGAACCCGCTCCTGTACTCACTCTTCACCCATAACTGCCTGGCAACCCATATCTCCAACACCATTGTTAAGTTTGCTGAAGACGCCACCATCATAGGCTTGACAACGACGAGTCAGTCTATAGAGACGAGGTTAAGTCACTGATTCATGGTGTCAGGATAAGAACTTCCAGCTCAATATTAGCAAAACGAAGAAGATGATTGTTGATCACAGAAAGCAGCAGCAGTGAGACCACGTCCCCATACACATCAATGGGTCTGCAATAGAAAGCGTTCACAACATCAGGTTCCTCTGGGTCAACATCAGCGATGGCATGACCTGGTCTCATCACTCTAACATGGTGGTGAAGGAGGCCAGGAAACAACTCTTCTTCTTACACAGATTAAGGAGATTTGGTATGGATTCCAGGATTCTCACCAACTTCTACAGATGCACTATTGAGAGTATCCTGTATGGCTGTGACACCTCCTGGTATGGCAGCTGCACCGTCCTCGCCCGCAAAGCACATCAGAGGGTGATTAAAACAGCAGAGTGCATCTCAAGGTCTGACCTGCCATCCCTGCAGAATCTATACACAGAGAGATGTAGGAGGAGGAGCAAACGGATCATTACAGAATCCAGCCACCCATGCCATAGGCTGTTTACTAAGCTGCCTTCAGGCAGAAGGTAGAGGAGTATTCAGTCACAAACAGGCTACGGGTCAGCCTCTTTCCACAGGCTGTAAGTGTACTCAACTCGGGAACTCCTCTTCCCTTCGATCCCATGCAAACCCCTCACTTCATATCATGCACATCTACCATTTGTGTCAATTATATCACGCACACCTGTCACTTTTCATTGCACTACGGTTGTATAGTTGTTTAGTTATTATTATTGATTTGTGTTTTTGTATATTGTTCTTATGGATGGAGTGTATTTATTCTTTAGTTTCAAATTATAACTACTGTTACTTTTTTACTTTTATATGTACTGTCAGGAGTAGGAAAACCCAGCATTTCATTACCATAACTTGTTATTGCAAATGGCAAATAAACCCTTTGAGACTTTTGACACAGCCTTCCACGTAGATGATCCGGGTTCAAATCTCGAGAGGTCATCACTTTCGATTGTGGGTCAGCTGAACTGGGCTTGCCTTGTTCCTGTGTATAGATTCTCTGTGTTTTCCTGTTCTTGTCTAATCTTTTCCTGTGCTCTTGCCCTGATAGCCTTTCTGACCACTCTGCCTTTGATTCCCCATTTAGCCTGCCTCTTGGTACCTTTGCCTGTCTACCTGATACCTGGTGTTCAGAACCTACTACCTGGCCTCTGGATTTCCCTTGGTGGGGGTCACGAATGATGCCCCCTTAGTGGGGGCAATTTTAACAGTGTTTGGAGGCTATTGTAACACTGAAAAAAATCATAATAACCCACTGTACCTCAGACAAAAGGACACCACCGAGTAATTACATTACTGCTGTAGTATCTAATAATGTTACTTTTTTGTATATGGTTCAAATTATTTTATATGTAAGGAATCATATGCATTCAAAAGCAAAAATGTATTTCTATTTTTGCCATGTGATTTTGCAGCTGCCCTCACTGAACTTTCTGTGTGCAGCTTCACTGGCTGCACCCTAAAACAGAAATTGTGGCTGGAGTCCCCTATCAGTCTTTCTGGGCCTGAATCTACTGTAAAGTAGTCTATGGAACTTCTGCTAAGTTCTCTGTTCTAACTTAATAAACTGTGTGCTTCTCTGAACTGATCACAAACTCCTCCACCATTCAGATCAGTGGATATAAAGTCAACACAAGGATGAAATAACTTATTGTAAAGACTTCCTTGTAGTGTGCTGGTCGCAACATGGTTTAAAAACAAAAACGGCAAAAGACACATTCTGCCGTACCTGTCGTGCATTATGAACGAAGGCCAATAACGTCATTTTTAAAGTACCAAAAACATACAAACAAATACCTAAAACATGCTTTTATATCCCTGCAGTTTGTATTGTGAAAAAAAAGTTTGCATTCGACAAACTAATAAAGTGATCAGTCAGTGTATGTTCAGTAATTTTTTTTAAATGCAAACACATTTAAGAAAAAATAAGTAATACTAGGTGAATTGTAAAATGTGTAAAACTACGCAAATTTCCATGATAGAACATTCAGTGCCGGTGTTATCTATAACTACTGGTCAAAATGCTTGTTGGGGTTTCTGCCTCAAAGATGCATGCGTATCGGTCTCCTGAAGCAATGTTTGTAAAACACCATGGGTCTGTTTTTATCATAGATGATGAGATTAGACATTCTATCTTGGAACAAGTGAGTGTGACAGTATGATGTGACCATATCTCTGTAAAATACAGTAAATGCATTTCACTTGCAATATGATGCGGAAATTATACCAATATGAAAGGTAGGGAAGGGTGCAAGAAGTTTGCTATTATGATTCTTTTCCTGTCCATTCTTTCACCAGCTTCCTTCCCCTTGCCACCTGTAGGCATACTCATGTTACACACCACTTGATCTGTGATTTAAAGAGATAAACCAAGTGCTAGGAAACAGCCCTGGGTCTGTTAAGCTCGTAGTTCTGTTGGACCAGATTCTATGTCTGAACGAGTGCAGCTGGGTGTCTGTCAGAGGGAGCCAACAAAGAGAATCTGTTATTAAACGCATTCATAAATGCTATTTCCTGAGTTCCATGGAGCAGTACAGGAGAATCATATCTAACAAGCTTGTCAGACACTCATACTGCAACAATATTATCACATTCATTCACTGCATCTGCCCCACTCAGTTGAATCCTGCAGTCATATTGATGGTAAAAAATTTAACAGAGATAATGACTTTAGCTGGATTAGTCTAGGAACATGAAAACACACATATATTACTAAAGTTGTCAAATGTTTAGTAGAAAACCATTTTGCCATCATAAGCATGTCATTAAATATATGTATATAGACAGATTTGGCAATAACCAAATCCAAATAAATCAATGCCAATTAAATATGCATTAAGCAAAATTGATTCCTCAGTAGTTAATGTTGGATGTTTTGACTATTCACACCAATTATCACCACAACAATATTGGAAATGAAAACTCCCTCACAATTTCTAACATCCAGAAAAGAGCAGATTTCACAAAACTAGCTAAGTCTTCTAAACAAAAGATCTGAAACACAAAAATTGAAAAATACGCACCATATCTGACATATTGGTGTTTCCGATGATATTTCACTAGTTATAAAGCCAATCCAGCTACAATAGCCAATTAACGGCAAAGTGATTTTCAAAATAACGTCCTCCATGCTCTATCCTATTAGCAGCGTTTTTTTCTAACACATGCTTCAAAATTGTTCAAGCAGTGCAAAAACTTTATAGGATATACCATAAATACATTAAGCTTTACTAATGTAATTGCATTTATTTAATGATTTAAATTGGATCACTTTTGCAATGAGTCGAGAAAGCATATATTTACACACTTGAGTAATTAGAGTTTAAATTCTGTACAAATAGCTGAATTATAATCTGCAATGTCAAAAGCAACAGCTCATGAGAACTGCAGGTGGCAGATGGATCAAACTCAAGGTCTCATCTCAATGACGCAATATTTTAAACAAATTGGTAAATACATTCGTAAACATACATTAAAAACACAGCACATTTTGATACAACAAAGTCAGGGAGAAACTGACTGAACTAAATACACAGACTAACGAGGAGAACAGAAACAGGTGGGGGCAAAACACAGGTGAACAAAATACACTGATCGACTAAAAGAAAGACATGACAAATTACAGACAAACAGAAAACACGGATTGGAACAGCGCCAGCAGGCCCGGACTGTGACATTCTGATTGCTAATAATACTCTCAAAACTCATACCTATCCTTAACAAAACTTTAAGTATGCTTTTCATACTTTATAGCTCACCTGCAATGTCAAGCACAACTGTACCTGCTATAATGTCACGTGTTTCAAACTCAAGGTCTACTTCTAAATAATGCAATTCCTGTGCTCTGAACCATAGGACATCTAAGCTGACCCTAAATTGTGTATCACATAGCCATCTACACCTAAATATTGCTGCTATATAGAATATGTAAATATGTGGTCTGTGTATAAAATGCATACATTAATTAAAGTCAATGTAATAAAATGAAAACATATTATTTAAAGTGGGGTGTTCAATCTAATGCCCTCAATGCCAGTTCCACTCCATTTTTTATTGCAACTCTCTAATCAGGGAAAGAGTTAACAGAAAACAATCAGGCTGCAGTACCTCTAATGCAACACATTGTTCCAGGGTCCCAAAGAAACATTCACACCAATTTGATAGTTTACTAATGATTGCCAGTAGTTTTCAGAAAGTGCAGAAGTTGCTGTACTTTTTGAATGATAAACACTTTTGCAGACACTGTGTTTACGGCGGAAACATCAACTACTGTACTGTTACTGTCTAATATGGTATTAAAAAAGTCTGGATTGTCTAGCATGTCTAAGATTACAATATATTCACTTTATTTTCTGACACAAGGAAATAGCTTACAGTTGCGCTCAAAAGTTTGCATACCCTTGGAGAATTGATAATATATGTACCATTTGTAAAGAATGGCACAACCATAAAACAAAATATGGCAACTGACCCCTGTTCAAAAGTCTGCACACCCTTAGTTCTCAATACTGTATTGCCCCCTTTAGCATCATTTTCTAATAGTTGTCTATGAGAATTCTGGCAGGTGGGTAACTGCCCATTAGTCTTGGCAAAATGCCTCCAGGTCATGCAAAGTCTGGTCGTCTTGCATGAACCGCACATTTGAGATCTCTCCAGAGTGGCTCGATGCAATTAAGGTCAGGGGACTGTGATGGCCACTCCAGAACCTTCAACTTTTTTTTCTGTAACCAGAGGAGGGTCAACTTGGCCTTGTGCTTAGGGTCATTGTCATGCTGGAAAGTCCAAGGGCGTCCCATGCGATATTTGCGCTGAAGAATGTCAGTTGTCTGCCAGTATTTTCTGATAACATGCTCCATTCATCTTGCCATACATTTTCACATGATTCCCTGTGCTTTTAGAGCTCACCCACACCCCCCCAAAACATAAGTGAGACACCATCATGCATCACAGTGTGCAAAATTGCTGCCTTATTGACCCCTCTCCAAACATAGCGCTTATGGGGAGGCCACAGGGGCGGGGGCGGGGTCAAAACTATTTTGGTTTCATCACTCCAAATTACAGAGTGCCAGAAGCTGTGAGGCATGTCAAGGTGTTGTCGGACGTATTGTAATTAGGCTTTTTTGGGGCATTGGCGCAGTAAAGGATTTTTGTTGTATTGTCGTATTGTTGTATTGTGCTTCTTGAAACAACCACACTGTCATTTTCCAGAGAAGCCTGTATTTCTCCTGAATTTGCCTGTGGGTTTTTCTTTGTATTTCGAACAATTCTTCTGGTGGTTTTGGCCAAAATGTTTCCTGGTCTTCCTGACCTTGGCTTGGTATCAAGAGATCCCAAATTTTTCTACTTCTTAGTAAGTGATTGAACATTAATGACTGGCATTTGCAAGGTTTTGCATATCTTTTTATATCCTTATCCATCTTTATAAAATTCCATTACCTTGTTACGCATGTTATTTGACTGTTCTATTCTACTCACCATGGCTCTCTATCTTGCCTGCTCAGTGCATCCATGTCAGAGCTAACAAACTCATCGACTGTTTATACACAGACACAAATCACAATAAATAACAAATGTGTCAGAATTTCATAGTTAATTGCCATTTTCACCTGTGTGTATAAACAGGGCCACACATTCAAGGTTATGTTACTTTTCAGGGACTGAAAAGGGTGATTTCTGTTATCATTATGATTTAAAAGGAAACAAACAACTATGAATAAATGGCTTCATAGGATCACTATCCTTAAACAAAATACAGTTATTTTGCATGATCAGTCATATTTTCAAAATCAATGCCTAAATATCACAATTTCTGCCAGGGTATGCAAACTTATGAGCACAACTGAACATAATGTTACAGCTTTGTTTACTTTGGCGTGGGTTGAGGGTGGGGGGGCATTGTTCAGCGTCTGTTGAAGAGGTATACAGTTAATGAGACTCAAGTACGTAGGGTTTAGTTATTATTCTATTAGATTTTTTTTGCTGCAGCCTTCATTGTGCATGACCATTAAAATTGCTTCAGTTCAATGTCACTCTATTGGTATTTACTGGAAGAGCATCCAAAGAGATTGCATACATGACTCACGTGGTGGTAGTGTGTTCTAAGCCCATTACAATGTATTTTATATCTCAGCCCAACACCAACCAACTACTCACATCCTCTACAACTCTTTTACGTGTTAGCTGAGAATGACTGACAACTAAAGCTTTTGGCAAAACAGCGCAAATCAATCCCTTAGCACCAAGATTTTCATTACCTCTTTACAGTCGAGGGAAAGAGGGAAAATTAAGGTGAGAAAAGGCCAGGATGCTAGAAGGGGATGTGACTGAGGGAATTGAAAACTCAATATTGTTCACAGAGGGGTAAGATACAGTAGAATCCAATCATTGGATCAATGCTGACCTCGAAACTAACGGCATACTAGAGGTCTGTTTGTAATTGGACATGCTTCTTAATCATCATTACTATTGATGCGGTAAAGAGGTCAATGGAATGCAAACCGTTCGGGGTGGAAAGATGCTGTCACTGGCACACACTCAGAAACTCTGATCTAACTAAATGGATTTCCTCAAAATCCATCACGAGTTATTCATCAACAAGCCACCGTTATTGTATATAGGTTAATGTAGTTATAATGTGTATTTGGCTGTTTTAACTGCATAACATGGTTTAAAGGTGACTGCAATGGTACCTACCATTCATATAAGCTGGTTGCATAGCAGGAGTATAAGCAGATTGCATAGCTAGCACCCCAGTGGTGAAAGTTGTTTCTAGTGGATTGATGACAATGGCATTTACACATTTTCAGTTTGACATCTACACAAGCGTCATAGTCAGATTTGAAAGATTATAAATGCGTGCACTGGGGTCTGGGACATTAGGAGCAGGCCTGTAGCTAAATGGTGGCATACCATCAAAACAGATAATGAACCAGGTCACTAATACCCTTTCTGGCACATGCACTGCGGTGCTATTTAAGTGCTTCTGTTACAGCATAGTTGTATTTCTGCACGTGCACACCACAGCATTTTATATTCAGACACAAAAACTTTTTTCAGAAGAGAAACAAAAGTCAAACACTACCAGAACCGGGCTGTCAATCAAATCATCTTGAGCTAAGATACATTGTAGAAATAAAACACATCTTCCCACTCCACCGTAAAAATACTGAACTGTCTATAACGACAAATATACACAATATAAAACTTCATGAATTTATTCTTGGAATGTCTTTCTATGTACAAAACTTCTCACTTGTTTTGGACCTGGACTGTCTTTTTTCACAAAACGTCTCACTAACCTTGGACCTGGACTGTCTTTTTCCACAAAACGTCTCACTAGTTTTGGACCTGGACTGTCTCTTACCATGAAACGTCTCACTAGTTTTGGACTTGGACTGTCTCTGTATGCTCAAAATGTCTCACATGCTAGAATGTTCACTTGCTGCACAATGTATCCCACACAACTGACAGGTGCCATGATAATGAGATTATCAGTGTTATTCACTTAATTTGTCAGTGGTCTTAACATTATGGTTGATCGGTGTATTTGTCACGTCTCCGCCTGTATTTGTATGCGTGGTGATTGGTGATAGGTGCGCACCAAGTCACACACCTATCACCAATCACCACTCACACACCTGTCCCCAATCCCCAATCACCACGCATACAAATACAACTCCCTGCCACTTCTCCCCTGCCAGATCAATATTTCATGTTTACATGCCACATATTGCGCTTTCCAGTCTCTTGTCCTGCCTTCCCGTGTTCCGACCAATCGCCCGTTCTACCCTGCCCATTCCCTGACTGCACCTCTGCCGCCAGCACGTTTACCGACCTTATGCCTGTCCCCGACAACTCTGCCTGCTGTTCGTCTGTGCCTTCGCCACCGGTACGTGAGACGCCTCACCTCCCGTCCCCGTCCGTTCTGCCCCTCTTGCCCCAAGTCCGCACTTGGGTCCTAACCTGCGTCCGTGACAGAATTGATCTGGCTAGTATGGATCCAGCGGACCTGGATGCTGTATGTCAGGCTGTATCTTCCCAGGGCGCCGTCTTGGGTCAACACAAGTCGGTGCTCCAGGAGATCATGAGCTCCCTGCAGGCACTTTCAGTCAGTGTCTCTGCCATTCAGGAACGGCTGAGCATTCCCGCTACCCCTCCGCCGCGGCTCCCTCTCCAACTCCCTCACCAACTCCACCGGAGCCTCACCCCGTGCTCCCGGTGTATCGCGAGCCCTGGGTTCCCACACCCAAGAGATATGATGGCTACCTAGGGTTATGTCGCTTGTTCCTGCTCCAGTGCGGACTCGTCTTCACCCAGCAACCGAGGACCTACGCCACGGACGGCGCCAAGATAGCCTACCTGATTGGGCTGCTTCATGGACCTGCCCTGGAGTGGGCCTCAAGTGACCCGGTCTTACGACGCCTTCACACAGGAGATGCGGAGGCTGTGGAATGGCGTAGCACTGCAAGCCGCATTAACAGCTTAAACGAACACCTCAAAGATGAATTGGTGTCGTACCCAGAACCTCTGGATCTGGACGGTTTAATAGCCCTAGCGGTTCGTATCGACAACCGTGCGCGAGAACGCAGGAGGGCGAAACAACAGGAGCCTAGCCCTACATCCCTTCTGACTGCGCCAGCCTTATCCCGAATCACACCCCCGGGCCCAACACCATTCACCCCTCGAGGCGCAGAGGGCGGCTTGAAAGCTCCGGACCCCGTGCCCATGCAGGTGGGAACGATGTCGCAGACAGGAGACCAACCGTTGCCTGTACTGTGGCCATCCGGGCCATTTCATCGCTTCCTGCCCGCAGAAGAAGGGAAACGGACAGGCTCATTAGTCTCTGGGGAGCGACTAACGAGCCCAACTACCGATGTCTCCTGTCCCCGACACCCCTTCTATGCCACCCTTTGCCACAACGTTCAACGACATAAGATACAGGCCCGGATCGACTCAGGTACTGACGACAGTTTTTTGGACTCGGCGTTGGCCGCCCAGCTAGGGCTCTCCGCTGAACCTCGCTCTGAGACCATTGAAGCTGTGGCCTTGGATGGTCGACGCCTGGCCAGAGTGACATCCCGTACAGAGCCCGTCCAACTATCTATGTCGGGAAACCACTCAGAGACCATCTGTCTGATGCTCACAAGCACTCCCCATATCCCGTTAGTCCTGGGATACCCCTGGTTGGTCAGGCACAATTCGGTCATCGACTGGACCGCGGGCAGGATCCTGAAGTGGAGCCCCAACTGCCAAGTGGACTGTCTGTGAGCTGCCTGTCCACCATCTGTGACTGACAAAAACACCAACCCCCAGCCACCTGACCTGACTGGTGTGCCATCAGTCTACCATGACATTGGTGAGGTTTTCAGTTTCTTTGTGGGTAAGGATGGCTCCCTCCGCCCGTGTATAGATTACCGTGGTATTAACGACATCACCGTACAGAACAAGTACCCCCTCGCTTTGATGAATTCCGAATTTGATTCACTACAGGGCGAGGCTGTTTTCACTAAGCTGGATCTTCGCAACGCCTACCATCTCGTCAGGATAAGGGAGGGGGACGAGTGGCTAACCGGCTTTAATACCCCAATCGGACATTTTGAGTACCAGGTCATGCCGTTTGGCCTCACCAATGCCCCGGCCGTGTTCCAGAATTGTATTAATGACGTGTTGGGCGATATGATTGGGCGCTTTGCTTATGTCTACCTGGACAATATTTTGATATTTTCCAAGAGCCCGGCCGAACACATCCAGCACGTCCGACAGGTTCTTCATCGGCTCCTGGAGAACTGCCTATTCGTAAAGGCTGAGAAATGCGAATTCCATGCATCCACCGTCTCCTTCCTTGGGTATATTGTTTCGGAGGGGCACGTGCGGATGGATCCATCCAAAGTGGAGGCTTTGGTCAGCTGGCAAACCCCGGGTACACGTAAGGACCTACAGCGGTTCCTTGGGTTCGCAAATTTTTACAGACGGTTCATTCGTAACTACAGCCGGGTGGGTGCTCCATTAACTGCCCTAACGTCCTGCAGTAAGCCTTTTGTCTGGACCCCGGCGGCTGAAGAAGCGTTTTGGGACCTTAAGGCCCGCTTCACCTCGGCGCCCGTCCTCTCCCAACCTGATCCTTCACGACAATTCGTGGTCGAGATAGACACCTCGGATGTTGGGGTTGGGGCAGTACTGTCCCAATGCACCGAGGATGACAAGCTCCATCCCTGCGCCGTCCTGTCCCGCCGACTGTCACCCGCGGAGGCCAACTACAACGTCGGCAATCGGGAGTTATTGGCTGTCAAGATTGCCCTAGAAGAATGGCGCCACTGGCTCAAGGGCGCAGAAGTGTCTGGACGGATCACCGGAATTTGGAATATATCCATTCGGCTAAACGGCTCAATCCCCGCCAGGCGAGATGGGCACTCTTTTTCTCCCGTTTCGACTTTGCCCTCACCTACAGGCCAGGCTCGAAAAACGGGAAACAAGATGCCCTGTCCCGCGTGTTCTTGAAAGGTGAGGAGCCGTGCGCTTGACAAGACGCAATCCTGCCGAGGCAATTCGTAATCAGCGTGGCACTTTGGAGAGTTGAGGAAACCGTTAAGTCGGCTCTCCTCAACGAACCCCCTGGTTGCCTCTTTGTTCCCCAATCCGCCCGGTCAGCAGTACTGGCTTGGTCCCACGCCTCCAAGCTCACCTGTAAATACATTTGTTTCATTCCTTTGCCCAAACTCCCCTCAGCTAAGGAGATGGTGGCCACACTGGTCAAGGAAGTGTTCTGTGTCTTCAGACTACCCCTTGACCTGGTCTCCGAACGTGGACCGCAATTCACGTCCGCGGTATGGAAATCCTTTTGCTGTGACATTGGAGCCACTGTAAGCCTCTCCTCCGGGTTTCATCCCCAAACCAACGTCCAGGCTGAGAGGGCCAATCAAACGCTAGGGTCCTCTCCGTTGCCTGGTATCCTCCAACCCCTCCACCTGGTCCTCCCAGCACCCGTGGGTCGAATACACCCACAACACCCTTCCCACATCCGCAACGGGCATGTCCCCCTTCCAGTGTCTGTTTGGTTACCAGCCCCCGCTATTCCCATCCCAGGAAAGAGAGTTGGCGGTGCCATCCGTCCAGGCCCACGTTCGACGGTGCCACCAAACCTGGCACCGCGCCAGGGCCACCCTGCTTCGGACCTCCGGGTTGTACAGCGCGCAGGCTAACCGGCACCGGGTGCCAGCTCCCTCTTACGATGTGGGGGACCGAGTTTGGCTTTCCACCAAGGACCTCCCTTTGCGCACCGACTCCTACAAGCTTTACCCCAGGTTTATCGGTCCCTTCACTATCGACAGGATCATCAACCCTGCTGTCGTCCATTTCTAGCTGCCCCCCTCTCTCAAGATTCATCCCTCCTTCCACATGTCCTGCATCAAGCCTGTGCGTCAAGGCCTGCTCTTCCGCCTCGGCCACCCCCTTCGCGGATCATTGATGGGGGTCCTGCATTTACCGTCTGTCGGATCCTGGACTCTCAGCGGCAGGGTCGCGGTTTCCAGTACCTTGTGGACTGGGAGGGTTACGGTCCCAAGGAGCAGTGCTGTATTTCCCGTAGTCAGACCCTTGACCCGTCCATGCTCCGGGCCTACCATCGTCGACGGCCGGGGGGCACCTGGTGGGCTGCCTAGGGGCGTCCGTCGGGGGGGGGTACTGTCACATCTCTGCGAGTGCACAGCAGAGGGCGCCCGCGCTCCATAGCTCCAGTGCGCACCTCTGCCTGCTGTTCGTCTGTGCTTTCGCCGCCGGTACGTGAGACGCCTCACCTCCCGTCCCCGTCCGTTCTGCCTGTCTCTGCCCCTCTCACTCCCAGTCCGCACTTGGGTCCTAAACTGCATCCGTGACAGTATTCGGCAGCAAGTGAAGATTTTTTCCTCAAAGTTGATGTGTTAAAAGCAAGAAATATGCAAGCCTTTGTGGGGTGTCAGTACCTATCCAAAGAAGGAAAAGCGGCAAACTGGTGAGGGCCATGGGTGGCCAAGGCTCCTTGATCCGCTGCTAACGTGTTGGTGCCAAATACAAAGGCTCATTGATGCATGTGGGGAGCGAAAGATGGCCCATCTGGTCTGATCCAACAGATGAGATACTGTTTATCAAAATGCTGAAATAGTTAATGCTGGTACTGATAGAAAAGTTTGGGAACACACAGTGCATTGCAGTTTAATGCGTATGGGGCTGCGTAGCCGCAGACCAGTCAGAGTGCCCATGCTGACCCCTGTCCACGGTCGAAAACGCCTACAATGGACACATGAGCATCAGAACTGGACCATGGATCAACGGAAGAAGGTGGCCTGGTCTGATGAATCACATTGCCTTTTACATCACATGTGTGTCGCTTATCTGGAGATTACATGGCACCAGGATGCACTATGGGAAAGAGGCAATCCGGTCAAGGCATTGTGATGCTTTGGGCAATGTTCTGCTGAGAAACCTTGGGTCCAGCCATGTGGATGTTTGACACGTACCACCTACCTAAGCACTGTTGCAGACCATGTGTTCCCTTTCATGTCAACGGTATTCCCTGATGACATTGGTCACTTTCAGCAGGAAATGTGCCCTGACACAAATCAAAAATGGTTCAGGAATGGTTTGAGGAACACAACGAGTTCAAGGTGTTGAATCCAATTGAGCATCTGTAGCATGTTTGCTGGACAAACAAGTCCAATCCTTGGAGGCCCCACCTTGCAACTTACTGGTCTTAAAGGATCTGCTGCTAACATCTTGGTGCCAGATACCACAGCACACCTTCAGGGGTCTAGTGGAGTCCATGCCTCAATGGAACAGGGCTTTTTTGCCAACAAAATGGGGACCAACACAATATTAGGCAGGTGGTCATAATGTTATGGCTGATTGGTGTATTTTAACAATAAAATATTCAATGTTTTTTAGAAACCCATTTCCTCCTATCGCTCCACTGCCATGCTGCCTTCCCTGTCATTTTATGTAATTTTCATACCATAGTCTTCTTTCATCCTCTCCCTCTCCTACTCGGTTCTTCACTCTCGTTAAAGAGAGAATAGAATTCCTCTCTTCTCTCTCCTCCCTCTCTTTTCCTTTCTCCTCCCTCTTCTGTCTTCTTTCTAGGCAGTGTAAATAAAAGATGACTGTCCTGGCACCATCAGCAGTTTGTTTGTTTCAATAAGACAGAAAGAGAAGACAAACAGACTTGAAAATGAAAATGTCCGCACTGCTGATGGGCATGAACTTAGAGACTATCACACGTTCGCCCACACACACACACACACACACACACAAGCATACTGTATATATACAGTACACATACAAGTATAAGCAGACCAGCTTGCATGCACGAACACCCACATGTACCCTTTCTCTCTCTCTCACACACACACACCCTGGAATCCCAGCAGAGTGGTCCTGAGTCACGGTGCTACTAAATTAAATAACGTTATATTAAATGAGAGTTAATGAAACATCATGGAGGAGCAGACAGATGGAGTGAGTGAGTGAGGGGGCGGAGAGAAGGAGGAAGAGAGTCAGGAAGGGAGGGAGAGAGGCAAGGCGGGTGGGATAAGATGCTAGAAGGGGATAGACGTGAGAGCTGGGGTGTGAATGAGCAAAATTACAGAAGTGGAGATGGGAGTTGAGAGAAAGGACAGATGGAGAAGAAAGATGCAGGAGAGGGATAAGAGATGGAAGAAAAGAGGAGAGGGGATGTACTCTCTCCCACAAGACTTTCTACAACAAATTCTAAATATCCTACATAATCTCTGTCAGACATGGTGCCTTACAGTTCACTTCAAGAAGACAAAGATTATTTTCCTAACAAAGATCCAATCCCAAAATTTAGGAACAGAAGGTATAGAATTCACTAAAGCCTATTCTTATCAAGGCTTAGAAATAATAGGTATTTCATGTCTAGCTGTTGATGAACTGAAAGAGAAGGTTCAAAAGGCTAATCCAAGATGACATAGCAATCAAAACTTCATAAGCAAACTATTAAAAACCTCAAATTAACCAAGTGCCCTGTATGGAAGTATACCTGGTGTGGGTCAACTAAACAATGAAGATAAAATTAGAGAAACAGGAATTTGAAAACCTGCAAGCTGAATTAAAATAATGCATGCAGGGCAGACTTAGTCCAACATCCAATATCTACAAGAAAGCCATCAAACTGTTTAACCTTAAAGTAAGTTAGCTTCACCCTTAACGCTACATAGGGCTGAAGGTCCAAAAGATGTATCAAGATTTGCTCTCATAAACCACTCCCAGACCAAATCTGGTCCAACCGTTTAATATCAGAACAGATATGTATGCTAACTATTGGGAAAACATTACAACATCTCAAAGTAAATATCAACAAAAGTGAAAAAACGTAACCACTATGACCGATAGAAGTGGAAAAAATTAACCATGTGCAGATTCAGTGAGCAAAGACCTGCTATACAGATTGGTTGTCACAGGCAAACCTGGTTGACCAGAGGACAGGCTGTGTTCAGTGTGCCTCCAGAGATGAAGTCAGAGTTGCATTTCCTATTGCACTGTGACAAATACCAAAACCAATGAGCAGCTTACTTTCTCAACATGATTAGTCACTACAAAGAAATTGAAACCATAAAAGAGGATGAAAAAAATCAAAGAGAGAGGAGAGATGGAGTAAAGAGAGAGAGAGTTGGGGAGTGATAGGGAGAAAAACATAGGGTGCCGGGGAGGGGAAGGGCGAGTGACAGCTGAAAAGGAGGTGAGAGTGGGAGGGAGGAGAGGATGCTGTCTGTAAACTTCGCAATCCATACCTAAACTTCAATAATGTCATATTTCTAGATACGGGAAAGAGAGGTACACACTGCCCACAGTGTTGCCTCTTGTTATTGAAATTCCATTGATAGGAACTCTTTAAGAGTATGTACAGAGACAAAATTCGCTCAACATAATTAACAGTTCATTTGCAAATAGAAAGACGCATCAAAGGATTACAGAACAAACTGTGAGGAATCTCTGAGGAAAACGCACGAACAATCAGCATTTATTACAGTTAAAAGGGGTGAGGTAAGATACTGCCCAGCTGTCTTGTCAACAATAAATAGGTTGCCCCACCACCTTAAATCAAGGAACTAAGGACACTGCTTATTCATCCTCTAGAGACAAGATGTTTTCCTGCTTATTCATTCTCTAAAGATAAGATTTGTTTTTTACCCTTCCTGTTACAAAAAATTACCCAAGAAGAGGCAGGGGGAACATCATAAAAGAAAATCAACCACATTTCTGAACAACAAAGGACAGATACCCTTATTGGTTTGGGTAGATTAACAGATTGTCAGAGTTCCCAATGATCTACTGATTTTATTCAGACATGTCACAAACAAAAACCAAAGTTACATTCCAGGTATTAGAAAAGCAGACATGTATAAAATGTATAATGGTTCAAGAATTTCCATAACACTGTAGTGTAATGAAAGATGTGTTTTGGAAGATGTGTGAAGGTGCTGTGTTGTCTGGTCTCAACTCAATGGGACATCCTAATTTCACATCAATGGGCCTATTAACTTCCTGAAAGTAACGGACCTACATGGTTGGGGCCAAGGTAGCCCCACCCGCTCAGATGAACCAGGTGTAAGAATGGACATATCAACAAAGTAGAAATACGACTTTCATTAGATTAACTGCACTGATATTTGGTCTTTTAATGTGTGTCCCATAAAGGGATGAACTATCCTATCAAAAAATCTATCAAATGTATTTTATATAGCCCTTTTTACATCAAGCCAGCATCTTGCAATCTAAGGTTACGTGTAGGTATGTAAGGCTGGATCATTTTAGTGAGGTAAGTACCATAAGAGCAAGTCCATGTATTGATTTATAGGTTAACAATAAAACCAGCCAGTGTAAAGAGGCTAGTACTGTAGTAATGTGTTCAAATGTTTTTGTTCTAGTTAGGATTCTAGCAGCCGTGTGCAGAACTAATTGAAGTTTATTTATTGATTTATCTGGTTAACCGGAAAGAAGAGCATTGCAGTAATCTAATCTAGAAGTAACACAAGCATGGATTAGGTTTTGGTAAATATTTTCAGATTTTTAAAATGTTTTGAAGATGAAAATAAGCAACTCTTGAGATAGATTTTATATGTTCAAAGGATAGGCTAGGGTCCTGGGTAACGGCAAGATTTCTGACAGTTTTTTGGGATACGACCATGTAGCCATTAAGATTCAAAGTGAGATCTGCGAACAAAGTTCTTTGTTTCTTGGGTCCCAAAACAAGCATCTCTGTTTTTCTTTAGTTTAAAAGCAAGAAGTTATCTGTCATCCACTTCCTAATATCTGAAACACATGCTTCCAAAGTTGCTAATTTTGGGGCTTCACCATGTTTCATTGAAATATACAACTGTGTGTCATCAGCAACACAGTGAAAATTGAAATTGTGATTACATTAACATTCCAGATTACATCACCAGAGGCAGTAAATATGTATTTCGTTCACCTGTGTTTTGCCCCCACCTGTTTCTGTTCTCCTCGTTTATCTGTGTATTTAGTTCAATCAGTTTCTCCCTGCCTTTGTTGGGTCATTGTCCAGGTCAGTGTTGCTCCTGTTTGTTTGCGCCTGCTCCCGTTCGCCTAGTTTCCGTTTGTTGTTTTTAGTAGTGCACGGCACACGGTTTTGTTTTGTGTTTAGTTTGATTAAAGTTTCCCCCTGCACCCCTGCATTTGCCTCCATCTCCCTTTTGGATTTCCTGCACAACCCTGCGCACACCCTCGTGACAGATGATCCTTTCATCAAAGAAGTTAATGTATTCATTACCGCTAGAGTGAAAACCCACTTCACATGTTAAGCGTTGCTTTTTGTTAATTTTGCAACTGTATCAAAAATAAATGTTTGATTGCTTTTGTTCACTTCAATCATGTTGGAGAAATAAGCTGATCAAGCAGATGTGCTTTTCGTTATTAGTGTACTGCCTGTCCAGGCTAGTCTGAATACTTCCAACTTTGTGGAGTGCCACTTTCTCTCCAATTTTCTGAAGGCTTGATTTAGTGCTTTTGTATTATCAGTAACAGGGAGCAAGTTTCTTGTTGCGTATTTCTTTTGTTTTTAGTGGAGCAACCGTATCGAAAGTATTTTGCAGTGTTGTGATTAGATCCTCGATTAGATCTTTTGCGAATTAATTTACTCTGTCACTGATGAGACTTAAATCTATTTATAGTCCGAGGATTTATCGTACGGCTTTTGAAACTTATTGTTTGCGGAGCAAGTGGATTTCTTTTAACGGTGAATGTAATAAGACAGTGATGCGATATTCCAGGAGTTTTTGGGAATTACAATATTTAGTTCTCGTGACAGAACTAAATCTAAGGTGTGGCTGTGCGTTGGACCTGAGACATGTTGGATAAAACCTAGTGAGTCAATTATGGTTTCAAAGTCTTTTTGAAGAGGGTCGTTTGACTTGTCAATATGAATATTGAAATTGTCTAAAATTTGCATCAGCCATGACCACAATGTTAGACAAAAATTCTGGAAACTCATTGAGGAATATTATATGGCCCATGGGGGTTTCAATTCTGTAGATGTTATTTATTGTTTGTTATTTTAAATATTTACTGGATGAAGAATCCTGTAAGACGAAGTGTCTAGCTTTGGATGGTGCTAATTTAATTAATGTAAATGTGTGAATGCTGGTTTCTTTGTTTAATTGTTTTAGCAAAGGTGAGGCAATCCTATTTAAGATTCAAAGTGGGAGTTTGGAATCAGCCTGCCTGTTTGGAATAATCAGGAAAGCTTATCTTTGAACATCGGACGTTGAATCGTGTTGGTATGTAACAGTGTTTTGTATTGTATTTTTATTACTTGATTAGAATAAATTGTTTTACCTTGGAATATAGATTACTACGGCATTCCCCATTCATCTTCATATTCGAGCTCGTAAGGCTACTGATAATCGCATACAAATAAGTAAGTCTAAGCGACCAGACCTGGTATAGTCTCCATGCAGACCTTCTCCAGATCCTTCAGGTTTCGGGGCTGTCGCTGGGCAATGCGGACTTTCCACTCCCTCCAAACATGATCTATTGGGTTCAGGTCTGGAGACTGGCTAGGCCACTCCAGGATCTAGAGATGCTTCTTACTCCTTGGGTGCCCTGGCTGTGTGTTTCGGTCGTTGTCATGCTGGAAGACCCAGCCATGACCCGTCTTCAATGCTCTTACTAAGGGCAGGAAGTTGTTGACCAAGATCTCGCGATACATGGCCCCATCCATCCTCCTCAATACGATGCAGTCATCCTGTCCCCTTTTCAGAAAAGCATCCCAAAGAATGATGTTTCCACCTCCATGCTTCACGGTTGGATTGGTGTGCTTGGGGTTGTATTCATCCTTCTTCCTCCAAACACGGCAAGTGAAGTTTAGACCAAAAAGCTCTATTTCTGTCTCATCAGACCACATGACCTTCTCCCATTCCTCCTCTGGATCATCCAGATGGTCAGTGGCAAACTTCAGACCTGCCTGGACATGCGCTGGCTTGAGCAGGGGGACATTGCGTGTGCTGCAGGATTATAATCCATGACGGCGTAGTGTGTTACTAATGGTTTTTCTTTGAGACTGTGGTCCCAGCTCTCTTCAGGTCATTGACCAAGTCCTGCCATGTAGTTCTGGGCTGATCCATCATCTTTCTCAAGATCTTCAATGCCCCATGAGGTGAGATCTTGCATGGAGCCACATCATACAATGTGATTTTGTGGATTTTTGTTTTTGATTCCATCTCTCACAGTTGAAGTGTAGATATGCCGACCTCTACATGCTTTGTAAGTAGGAAAACCTGCAAAATCAGCAGTGTATCAAATATTTGTTCTCCCCACTGTATACCTGAGTCCTGAATTTTCAAAGCAGTGTGTATAGCCCCAGGAACACTAGACATTTTACTATATAATTCATGTTAATTGACTTTAACTTCATGGGCGCTTATGATTACTGATATAGGCATACATAAATCCAAGTGACCAGACTGGTCATCCCTGAGTTCCGGGTTGCTACACAATCCCTTGTTTTCTGTACTTAACTGATGAGGAGTTTTAAGGATAGCGTATGCCGTGAAACATATGATCTTTTAAATGTTTGGCTTGTGACAAAAGATAAGCTACCTTTTCTAAGAACTTCCAGCATGTCATTGTCATTTATGATTGTTTACAAACAAAATGAAGCCAGATTATAAGATATTAAGTTATTAGATATCACATAGATCATTGATTCCCTTTATATTAATTATTTTACCTGTCCCTCAGAAACATTTGAAGGGGTTTACCTTTCCCCCCTACTTTACCCCCATATACATACACTCACCAAAAGGATTATTAGGAACACCTGTTCAATTTCTCATTATTGCAATTATCTATACAACCAATCACATGGCAGTTGTTTCAATGCATTTAGGGGTGTAGTCCTGGCCAAGACAATCTCCTGAACTCCAAACTGAATGTCAGAATGGGAAAGAAAGGTGATTTAAGCAATTTTGAGCGTGGCATGGTTGTTGGTGCCAGACGGGCCGGTATGAGTATTTCACAATCTGCTCAGTTACTGGGATTTTCACGGCATTTCAAGGGTTTACAAAGAATGGAGTGAAAAGGGAAAAACATCCAGTATGCGGCAGTCCTGTGGGCGAAAATGCCTTGTCGATGTTAGAGGTCAGAGGAGAATGGGCCGACTGATCGAAGAGCAACTTTGACTGAAATAACCACTCGTTACAACCATGGTATGCAGCAAAGCATTGGTGAAGCCACAACACGCACAACCTTAAGGCGGATGGGCTACAACAGCAGAAGACCCCACCGGGTACCACTCATCTCCACTACAAATAGGAAAAAGAGGCTACGATTTGCAAGAGCTCACCAAAATTGGACAGTTGAAGACTGGAAAAATGTTGCCTGGTCTGATGAGTCTTGATTTCTGTTGAGACATTCAGATGGTAGTGTCAGAATTTGGCGTAAACAGAATGAGAACATGGATCCATCATGCCTTGTTACCACTATGCAGGCTGGTGGTGGTGGTGTAATGGTGTGGGGGATGTTTTCTTGGCACACTTTAGGCCCCTTAGTGCCAATTGGGCATCGTTTAAATGCCACAGCCTACCTGAGCATTGTTTCTGACCATGTCCATCCCTTTGGCCACCATGTACCCATCCTCTGATGGCTACTTCCAGCAGGATAATGCACCATGTCACAAAGCTCGAATCATTTCAGATTGGTTTCTTGAACATTACAATGAGTTCACTGTACTAAAATGGCCCCCACAGTCACCAGATCTCAACCCAGTAGAGCATCTTTGGGATGTGGTGGAACGGGAGCTTCGTGCCCTGTATGTGCATCCCACAAATCTCCATCAACTGCAAGATGCTATCCTATCAATATGGGCCAACCTTTCTAAAGAATGCTTTCAGCACCTTGTTGAATCAATGCCACATAAAATTAAGGCAGTTCTGAAGACAAAAGGGGGTCAAACACAGTATTTGTATGGTGTTCCTAATAATCCTTGAGGTGAGTATACAGTTGTGCTCAAATGTTTGCATACCCTGGTAGAAAGTGACATTTTGGCATTGATTTTGAAAAACATTTCTTTTATTTAGGATAGTGATCATTTGAAGCCATTTATTATCACATCGTTGTTTTGCTCCTTTTTAAATTAATGATAACAGAAATCATCTGAATGGTCCAGATTGAAAAATGACATACCCTTGAATGTCTGGGTTCGTTACAGACACACAAGGTGACACAATTACGCCAGTGGCTTTCTAAATTGCCCCACACCAGTGACTCTATAAATTGCAGTTAGTGTCTGTGTATAAATTGTCAATGAGTTTGATAGCTCTCACGTGGATGCACTGAGCAGGCTAGATTCTGAGCCATGGGGAGCAGAAAAAACCTGTGTAACATGGTAATGGCACTTAATAAAGAAGGAGAAGGATATAAAAAGATATCCAAAGCCTTGCAAAAATGCTTGTCAGTACTGTTCAATCACTTATTCCGAATTATGAAATTCATAGATCTCTTGATACCAAGCCCAGGTCAGATAGACCAAGAAAGATTCCAGCCAAAACTGCCAGAAGAATTGTTCAGGATACAAAAACCCAACAGGTAACCTCAAGAGAAATACAGGCTGCTCTGAAAAAAAGACGGTGTTGTTGTTTCAAGGACCACAATACTGTCACGACCATGACGTTGTGGGGGTTAATGGACCAGGTGCAGGCAGGGGTAGCAGTCGGTGCACGCTTTATTATATGAAAACACAAAACAACAGAAAAACACAGAGCACTGGGGCAAAACTACTAAATTAAAGTAAAGACAAATGAAGGGGACCGGGATGAGTTTCATGGCAATTGGAAAGATGGGAAAAGCGGGAGATGGCGGCGTAGTCCGTTTCCCCACTGTCACAAATACGACGATATTTAAACAGAAATTAGTTGCATGGTCAAGTTGCCAGAAAGATGCCTTTACTATGCCAATGTTACAAAAAGCCTGATTACATAATGCCTAACAACACCTTGACACGCCTCACAGCTTATGGCACACAGTAATTTGGAGTGACGCTGCCATAATAGAGCTTTATGGTTACAACCATAAGCGCTATGTTTGGAGAGGGGTCAACAAGGCCTATAGTGAAAAGAAATACTATCCACACTGTGAAGCATGGTGGTGGCTCACTGATGATTTGGGAGTTTGTGAGCTCTAAAGTCATGGGGAATCTTGTGAAAACTGATGGCAAGATGAATGGAACAAGTTATCAGAAAACAAGCATGACAATGACCCTAAGCACAAGGCAAATTTGACCCTCCTGTGGTTGCAGCAGACAAAGGTGAAGATTCCGGAGTGGTCTCCTGATTTTAATATAATTATATTAATTATATAATTCCATGAATTGGAATGGCAATTGCTAGCCAGACCTTCTCATCCAACAGCAGTGCCTGACCTCACAAATGCTATTTTGGCTGAATGGGCACACATTTCTGCAGAAACAATATCTTGTGGAAAGCCTTCCAAGAACATTGTTATATCTGCAAAAATGGGGCCAACTCATATTAATGCCCATGTGTTGGAAGTGGATGTCCAACAAGTTCATGTAGGTGTGATAGTCAGGTGTCAACATGTGTCAATATAGTGTATCACATTCTATCGATCACCGTTGTCATCTACAGTGAGGGAAAAAAGTATTTGATCCCCTGCTGATTTTGTACTTTTGCCCACTGTCAAAGAAATAATCAATCTATAATTTTAATGGGAGGTTTATTTGAACAGGGAGAGACAGAATTACATTTAAAAAATCCAGAAAAATGCATGTCAAAAATCTTATAAATTCACTTTACGATAGGAAATATTATTTCACCTCCTATCAACCACCACTGTCATCTAAATTAAATCACTGAACAAACTGTTCCAGTACAGCTGTTCTGGAACCCAAATATCTCTCTATTCCCTCTTTAGTACTACCACTACTTACAACTTATTATCAGAGCCTCATGCACTTTCCTAAGCACTTCATGATGGATGAGCGTGCTATGTAAGTAGCTGGCTTTGTGTATGTTGCAGGCAGAGATGTTACTCAGGGGAAAGGCTACTCAACAGTATGACACCGAGATGACAACAAGAGGGGAAGAGGAACATGCTTTCTCTCTTTGCATTCACTCATCTTTGTCCCTGTCTGATCTCCTTCAGGCTCGGCCCTAGCCTTTGGGGAGACCCAGATGACATATGGTTTGGGGGGATCACAAGGATTAATATTTTATTTAATCTCTGAGAGAAAATACATTTGAATATTTATTTCCAGCTAAAGTACATATTTTGCCATAACAAAGAGAGAAGAAAGCTTTAATTATATGGCACATTTCCTGCAGTTATATTCAAACTTAAATACATTTGAACTGCATATTCGACTTGGTTCAAGTGTTGTCTGTGTTGTCAGCCTATAATGAGTGTGATTTGCATTCATTTGCTTAAAAATAGATTTTTTTCTGTAAAACTGTCACCCCCCTGCTGTAAAAGATTAATAAAAATGTTGATATTGTAGCAACCAAGAACTACAAAATTAAAACAGGCCGTTAATGACAAAAGAAAAAGAAAATAAATTAGTGTAGTGTATTGTACAACTTGTACAACTCTCAATAGCACATTTAGACCACAAATGATTTCCTTTTTTCCCCATTATAATTTCAGGTAAGCATAGCATGATTGAATTGTTGCCCTAAAGGCCAGACACCACAGTTAAAAACAGTGATTTGGCATTCATCTGATTTTCTGATTTTGGGATATTTTTCAACTTTAACTTCCATACTTTAATAAAATGGACAATTTTTTTTATACCGATTTATCCCAACTCTGTCAACTAGATCTAGCAAAAATTGCATTATTGTTTAAAACTTCTCATTATATAACATTCAAATCTTGTTTTCTGGAGCATATCGTTAGCTAGTCCATACATGTCTACATCCTTTGTAGATCTGGTGGGTTAGGGTTAATTTTGTATTGAAAGATGCATCATCCTTATTTCTGGAAAGTCCATTCTAATTGCATTAGCATAGCTTTATTGGTCATATTCTCAAAAAAACATATTTTCCAACTTCCTGTACAGTGAAATATTTCTTCAGCTGTATGTCAAATGCAGTTATAGCCGAACTCACCTCACATGTCCCCAACGCCGTCAGAGTGGAGTATGGTTCAGTTCAGTTTAGAGCTGGGTTGTATCTATAAAAAAATCATTACAGTGGAGATCTTAATACGCTAAAGACTAAACACACAGTGGTTGTATAATGACACCATGAAAAGTAATGCACCTAAGCTGATATCTGGTATTTAGAGGGTATTTGAATATAAACCATGTGACAGGAAGGGACACTGGGAATGGACATCAGACAAGGGTTCAGAACCATTCAGTGTGTTTTTTTAACAAAACCAAGGGATGATTACCAAAACAAAATAACTGCGTCTCTGCATTCTTTCCGGGTTATCTACCTCCGTTTCTTGTGCACAATGACTTTTTTAACTTATGCAGCTTTTTTATGTTGTTTTCAGCCTTAATCCCAAGGTGCTTGCAATCCTCCCATGATGAGATCCCAAAATGATTCAGATGTCCCGGGGCGAGGCTGGCAGGACTGGGTGCCCCCGGAAGATTCCGTAAGCCACCAGCTCTTTATGGGGGGCATTTAAGTGATGCTGATACAGCAGGTGGGGGTGCATTCATGCCAAAACCCTAATACAAATGTCCTAATTGGTTCTTGAATTGATTGTTTACAGTGGATATATAAGTCTACACACCACTGTTAAAATGCCAGTTGTTTGTGATTTAAAAGAATGAGACACATCAATGAGATAAATCATATAACTTTTTCCACTTTCAATGTGACCTGAAAATTGAAACAATTCAGTGTTCAGGTATCTGAACAATTCAATTGAAAATCAAACTGACATCTTTGAGGGGGAAAATGAAAAATGATTGGAGATGTGGCTGTGTTCAGAATTATCCAATCACATTCAAACTCATTACACACCTGCCTTCATTTAAAGTTACTTATTTGTGATTAATCAAGATTTTCCTGATATTTTTTCTTAGTTGCATTTGAGAGCAAAAGCCATGGTCCGCAGAGAGCTTCCAAAGCATCAAAGAGCTTCCAAAGCATCAGAGGGATCTCATTGTTGAAAGATATCAGTCAGGAGAAGGGTACAAATGAATTTCCAAAGCATTAGATATACATGGAACACAGTGAGGACACTCATCATCTATCAGAGAAAATATGGCACAGCAGAGACATTACCAAGAATGATCGTCCCTCCAAAATTGATGAAAAGACGAGAAGAAAACTGGTCAGGGATGCTTCAAAAAGGCCTACAGCAACATTAAAGGAGAAATTCTGGTAAGTACTGGCTGTGTGCTACATGTGAAAACAATCTCCCATATTCTTCATATAAATGGGCTAAGGGGTAGGCTGACAAGATGGAAGCCTTTTCTTACAAAAAAAACATCCAAGCCTGGCTGAAGTTTGCAGAAACAAACATCAAGTTTTCCAAAAGCACGTAGGAAAATGTGTTATGGTCTGATGAAACCAAGGTTGAGCTTTTTGGCCATAATTCCAAAAGGTATGTTTGGCACGAAACAACACTGCACATCACCCAAAGAATACCATACCCACAGTGAAGCATGCATGCTTTGGGCCTGTTTTTCTTCAGCTGGAACCGGGGCCTTAGTGAAGGTAGAAGGAATTATGAACAGTTCCATATACCCGACAATTTTGGCACACAACCTTCATGCGTCTATTAGAAAGCTGAAGATAAAGTTCACTTTTCAGTGAAACAACGACCCATAGCACACATATAAATCCACAAAAGCATGGCTACACCAGAAAATGGCCCAGCCAGAGCCCAGAGCTGAATCCAATTTAATTATCTGTTGGGTGATCCAAAAGTGCTGTGTACAGGAGATGTCCTTGCAATATGACAGATTTTTTGCACTTTTGCAAATATTGCCATATCAAGATGTGACATGCTAATAGACTCCTACCAAAAACACTGCAATAAGATCATTAACAAAATGTGTTTCAACAAAGTATCAGTTTAAGGGTGTGCACACTTATGCAACCAGGAAATTGTGTGTTTCATTTTTCCCCCTCAAAGCTTTCAGTGTCTTTTCAAATGAATTGTTCACATTACAGGTCAAATTAAACGTGGAATAATTTCTAACACAATTATCTATGTCAAAACAATTTTACATCACAAAGCCCAGGCATTTTAACAGGGGTGTGTAGACTTTTTATATCCACTTTCTACACAGGTCTGGAAACATTTTGAATGACGACTGAACCTCTCATTCCTTTCCAAAAAAATTGAAAAGCAAAGTTTTGAGTGAGGAACAGAAGCGTTGGTAGAGGTCTCTTAAATTGAACCCTTCTGTTCCTCACTCAAAATCGTTCTTTTTGACTTTTTTCCGAAAAAGGTGCAATGGTTTCTTAATATATTCTGGAAGCTGTATATATAATTCAATATGGTATAATATAATGTTACCTGGTTCTGAAGACTGGAAAATAACTTATTTTATACTACCTGTAAACTGAATTGAACCAAACTCCTAGACAGTCTCAGCAATTGTCACACTTTAATTAGGTTCGCATATGTGTTTCTGAGGCAGCTTAAACACATCTCACTTTGTATAGCTGAAAGGAAGGTGATAGGTAATAATATACTGTGTAAGACTTTGATGAATAAAGTTGATGTGAAATGATGAATGTAAATAATAACATAGTGAATTTATTGTGTAATTTTTTTCTGAATGTAATAGAAAAAACATTGACTCTTTTTGTGATTTGAGAATCATAGAATGTATCGTTTCAAATGACTGCAAGGTGTGTCATAAAATGTATCAGAAGATTTTTTTGTCTGTTGACACAATGCTTGAAAGGTCAGACTTGCAATGCAATTCTAACCTCCTGCTTTTGGCACATTATTGTCAGATATTATCTTATCAGTTTCTACAGGGCCCTAAGCAACTGTCTTTTTGCCCTATGCGCAAAGCCAGGCCTAACCTCCTTTATCTCCCCATCCTCTCTCCTTTCTCCTCCCTACATTCCCCTTTCCCTGTCTTCTTTCCCACATCCAGACTCCCTGCTTGCCTTCACCCGACTCCCCATGGACTTAGAAAGGGGGCCACAGTGTCCCACTGTGTTTAGGCTTCATCACTGTGACAGTGGGATTGTCAAGGTGTACGGATTGATGGTCCCATGGTTTCCTATTGGCCCAGAGAGGAGCTTCACAGTAGATATCATCTACACAGAAAGTGATAGTTGCAGTAGAAGCACTTAGAAGTGTCAAAAATTACTTCTGGCATTCTAACCTGAGACAAATGTTTTCTCTGGATTTCATGCAGCAGGACCATAATTCTGCAGCAACAGACATTTTGAACTGTGGAATTCATTTAATATATTTTGTAAAGGTTCATTTATTGTTAGTTAAGAGGAATCACATTTGTACATTTTAAGAGGATTTCTTAATCTCTTTACCAACTTCTGTAAGAAGGTGAGATATGCAATGAAGCAATGGGGATTAAATATCCACTTAGAGATTCCATTTGTTAGATCAGGTCATTTCTGGTGGCAAACTGAAATGAACAACGACGAAAGGAAGCGTACAGGTGCATCTAAAAATATTCGAATATCATGGATTTTTCCTTTAATTCAAATTAAAAAGTGACACCTTTATATTTTCAAGATTCATTACACATAAAGTGAAAAATGTCAAGCCCTTTTATTTAAATCTTGATGATTATGGCTTACAGCACAAGGAAATAAAAAATTCAGTATCTCAAAATGTTATAATAAAACATTTATAATACAGAAATCTCGACCTGAGAAGAGCTCTAATCAGCAAAGCTTTCCTAGGTAAGTTAATTTATGCACTCAGTACTTGGTCGGGGCTCCTTTTGCATGAATTGTTGCATCAATGTAGCATGGCATGGATAACTTTGATAGCGGCTTTCAGCTCGTCTGTGTTGTTGGGTCTGGTGTATCTCATTTTTCTCATGACAATACCCATACATTCTCTATGAGGAACAGGTCAGGCGAGATGGTTTGCCAGTCAAGCACAGTAATACCATGGGCAGCTGTCACGTCCTGGCTATGCCCCTAGCCATCTTTGCCCTGGCTGGGGCCATTGTCAGGACAGGACGAGAAGAGATGCCTCTAGGCATCTCTATGTGATTGGGTCTCCCCAATTGGAGGCAGGTGTGGATTGTTGCCTCCAATTGGGGAACATATTTATGTGGACTGTTTGCTCACACTGTTGAGGTTCATTTTGGTTGGATTTGGAGTCTGTCCCAGTTACCCGGTCACAGGAGCGTCACACTTGACTTCAAGCAACTTGGATTATGTGCCTCTCCACTCAGACTCTGGGATCTTGATTCCCAAATGAAATGTGAAATGTACTTTCATCTGAATAGAGGACTTTGGACCACTGAACAACGGTGCAGTTCTTTTTCAGGAGTGGATTGACACTAGGAATGTGACACTTGTGCGTGGTGGTTTTTGATGCACTGACTCCAGTCTTAGTGCTTAGTGCTCTCCTTGTGAAGCCACCCCAAGTTCTTGAATAGGCTTTGCTTGACAATCCTCTCAAGGCTATGTTCATTCCTGTTGTTTGTGCAACTTTTCCTAACACACTTTGCCTGTCCTGTCAATTTTCCATGAATATGATTAATTAGCTGATCAGAGCTCTTCTCATGTCAACATTTCTGTATTGTATAGTTTTAGTTCTAATCTTTTGATTTCCATGAGCTGTAAGCCATAATCATCACTTTTTGTGTCTAGAAAGTATAATCTAGAATGTATTTTTACAGATGTACCTGTAGGTTTAGGCAGGACCAGAGTGAGATATCTAATGAATCCCATTTTTACTTTGGACAAAAATATGTTAAGGAGCAAGCTGAAAGACTTAAATATGTAGGGTCCAGTGTGACTGTCATTGTGTGGGTAGCGAGAGCCAGTTACCCAAAGTTACAGTAATTAATGCTGAAGAGATACTGGTGACAAAGGGGATAGCAATTTTGTAAAATCCATCTAATTATTTGAGGAGCTTTTTAGCACCAAGCTTATTTACTATATTGCCATAGTAGTTGTTTGGCGTTTTTACAAAGGGAAAGTGCTCTCCACTAATATTGGCACCCTTTGTAAATATGAGTGAAAGTTAATTAAAAAAAATAAGTGAATCCTCTTCCCTTTTTCCTCACTGTGTGTCGGGTCCATATACACTCATGTCATCTTCCAGGCCAATTGTTAACATCTCCAGTTGCTATAATTTCTTAATTATTACCCTTGATAGCTTCTGTCCACTTTTGATCCATGAACAAAATCATAAAACTGGGAGTCATGAGAGAAACTTTTTTGGTAACTCTTTAAGGGGTGTGCATAAGAGCGACATGACATTGTCATGATACTTTCATAACCATGACATGACGCATGAAGGAATCATAATGAATGTTTATGAATGTTGTCATTAGGTGTCATTTGGTCAATTGTGTAATTTTTTATGCAAGGTTGACATTGTTTCTGATGTCTGTTATGACTATTTGACATTAACTAAGACAACATAACCTGTCATTGTCTTTGTTATGACAACTTGACGTTAACCATGGCAACATTAGTTTAGGTCTACGATGGCCGGCAGCTGGGTACCCGTGATGTCCTAAGTCCTCCTGGTTGTGTTGCAGATCAAGACGATAGCTGACGATTTCAGCTGCCACTCTCCTGACCCCCCGTCTGTCCCTGTCCTTGTCCATCTGGTCATGCTTCCGATCTGGACTTAGTTTGAATAGACTCTGGGCATAGCCCACATGCATCGATTAACTATTACAATTTGGACACTTAAAATGTTCACCCAGCACAGCCAGAAGAGCACTGGTCACCCCTCTGAGCTTGGTTCCTCTCCAAGTTTCTTTCTTAAATTTCCCTATTTCTTAGGGAGTATTTCCTAGCCACTGAAGTTCAACACTACTGTTGTTTGCTCCATGGGGTTTAAGGCCAGGTGTTTTGTGAAAGCACTTTGTGACAATTGCTGATGTAAAAAGGGCTTCATAAAATACATTTGATTTGATTGATTTGCTGGGTGGTTTCCACCACCCGTTACAGGGCCAAACCATGCTGTGGAACATTTTGCCAGAAACATAACCTGTCAAAAACAAGTCATAGCAGGCCTGATTATCAAACATGAAGAAACTGTTTAGCTTTGTGTTAGCATTAAATACAACTGTCATATGAGGTTGGTTTTGACAATGGCTGTCATGGGAGCATTATAATTGTGTCATGAATATTTTCCTTAACCTAACCTGCAGTGGTAAAATCTGGACTTGTCATAAAGATGTCATGAAGTGTTATAACACTGTCAAATGCTTTCATAGTAGTGTCATTAATATTTTTCTTGACCCCAATTACAGTGGTACTATTTGGACACTTCATAAAGATGTCATTAAGTGCTATTACACTGCCAAATGCTTTTATAACTGTGTCATGAATATTTTCCTTGACCTCAAGTACAGTGGTAAAATTTGGACTTGTCATAAAGATGTCATGAAGTGTTTCAACACTGTCAAATGCTTTCATAGCAGTGTCATTAAAATTTTCCTTGACCTCAAGTACAGTGGTACAATTTGAACTTGTAATAATGATGTCATTTATTTTGTCAAATGCTTTCATGAAGATGTAATCATTTCTGTCAAATTCTTTGAACTACCTTAACAAATGCCAGAGAGTTCCTTTTTTGAATTAGGTAAATAGTTTTTGCACAACAAATGTTTCCTAAAAAAACTATTTTCAACACTCCCATTTTGGTAACACTTTCTGATAAGGGTACATCAACTAACAAATGCAGTAGTTACCTTGAATGAACAAATGGTTAATAATGATAACCCTTTATTAATGGTTTACAAATGCATTAACAGAGTATAGTGCAATTTTTTCTTGTTGACACGGGACAGTTTTTTTGCAAGAACACAAGAACACACAGTTTGTACTGTAATTTGGTAAGGTTGATTCAGGACAGTATCTTGTTGTTTGCATGAAGAACAGCCTAAGTAATATAAGCTTTACATTTTGTACGCATCACACCCAACGCTTGACATTAACTTTTTTTGCTCACTAGCTACTGTGGCTAGTGGTTTTCCACAGTTACCACTCAGCATTTTCACTAACCACCATTTTGTTGTTGGGGAATTATGTTTTACTTGATAAAATGTGACTATGGTGTGCTACATCTTAGCCAGTATTGTTCAGTCACTATTAGGCAAAGGTGGTACCCCACTCTACTGGTCACCCCTCTGTGAAATATTTTATGTAGTGTGGCTACACATTTGAAAAAGACAACTATTATATGTAAAATCTGCCCTATTGTCCATGTCCACTTGAGCAGCTAATGCACGCTACAATGTCCTACCTAATATCAACCAAAATATGCAAGAAATATATTTATTCTTAACAAAACCTAGAACTATTACCATGTTATTTAGAAATCAATTAAATCTCGCATCAACATTATAATAAATCGCAGTCAATATTGTTGTCTGTTTTTGTTATGCTATGTTCTTGTTAATATCGACATGCATAAAAAACAGAGACGTATTTATTACAGCCTTGTCAAGATTTCACCCATCCTTGTCTTGACGCCTCATAGTTAATCTCCCTCGACTTCCTTCAGCTGTACTAGGTTCTGCTGCTGTTGCTGATGCAGCGTCTTCATGTTCATATATTTATATTGTTAATAACTCAAATACGTTTGTTATATTTTTTACTCTATATATTGCATATATAGCCTAATGTTTTTGTGATAGTAGCTACATAACCTAATCTGCTGGTCTTTTCACCAGTCATCTTCATTTGTCTCGCAATCTCTTTTTAAAAACAAATCTGTAATTTTGGCTACTAGAAATGACCTGAACAAGATGCTTACCAGGTTGTGTGGAGCCCCTTTAATAATAGATGTCTGCTATACGATACCTCATATAGTACAAAACAACTAAATTAGCCCTATATTATTATGTAAAGACAGGCTTTTTCACAATGGTATGTTCTAACCTGTGTTCTATATTAGAGATACAGTCAGGGGGCCGTGACACAAATCCTATCAGGATTGTGGTTAGGGTGTGTTGGGCCCATCAGTAATGGGCCCAGAACCACGTCCGATCTATTGTCCTTTGTTCAGAGTTGGTCAACACTTATGTGTTGTGTAAAGTTTCTCATTTATCATCTCTCACCCTGTAGAAATCTTTATTTTCAGCAGTTGTGCTCTATTATTATAGACATTCCATGATTTGTACAGCTCAAAATCCTTTTGTCACAAATCATTACTGTATTCAAAGGTCTCTCCAATGGTGACGGATGACTAAGGGAATTGTTCCTGTTTGTTACCTTATATTTATACTGCAGTGAAACAGGAAGTCATGGATATATTAAATGAAAGACCAAAAAGATTTTATTTTTTTCAAAGCTCCTTTTGCAAATGGTGCTAATAGTTTTGGAGGGCACTGTATACTAGGATGTAATGTAATGTGTGTGATGGACGGCTTGTTGCAGAACAATAAAAAAAATCTGGGTTTGCCGGTGTAATAAGGTGGTTTATGTGGAAAGTGAATGAGTGATCAGTCAAGCCATACACAAAGATATTTGTAGACGCATACACACATATGTTGCTAACTGGTAGAACTAATTGTTCTGACAAAAAAGAAGACATTTATTTATCCAATAGAAATCTTTGTTTGCAGCTGAAACATTTTTTATTGGAAAGTACCCCAGGCTAAGGTTGTTTCATTAGAAAGAAGTTGTAGCCTTAACAAGTGCCTTATGAATGTAAAATGCATACAATATAATACAGCCACGTCCCGCTCTTGAGCCTGAATGCACCTCAGATTGAGTGAGTTAAGATGGTCGGTTAGGTGTTGGTTTACCAGGCTTTAAAATACTTTAGACAAACAGGGTAGGATTGAGATCTAAAACCGATTGTTGGGATTGTATTCCTCTTGTTGTCCTCTCACAGCTTTCCAATCCTGTTAATTATTGCAGTTTGTATTGGGATGTTGAACAATCCAGTGATGGGGCTGAGAGACTGCCTCAGAAGAAATGGGTCCAGATCTCTGATCACAACTTATTTGTAAGGGTTCAGATTATACTAATCCTAAGTACTGGCTGAAAGGAGAAAAGGGAGTTGCTCTGGGGGAGAATGGGCAGATTCATATGTACTGTACGGCCAGGCCTGACAATGTTTCTGTTGAAACGATCAACAATTCTATCTTTGTCTGTGGTGACTAAGTTATCTCATTTGAGTGAGTAAGGTGTCTGATAATCTATATTATAGTGTTCCAGAGTGTATTCTGGTCAGAACCACTGGCGGCAAATTCATGTTTGCTTTGCTCAAGTGCACTGAATCCTTTTTTCCCTGAAGAGTTGCCTATTAGAGGGACTTTTGGAGGCTAAGGCAATGGAAATGTTGATGCGACTCGTCTCCAAAACTAGGCCACATCACGGCTTTTCTGCAACATATGCAGCGATGTACCAACAGACCCTGGGCACGGAGTAGACAATTAGTGGTGCGCTTCATTAGATAACATTTCTAGTAGGTTAAATAGGTTGTATGGATGAAATAAAATTGTATAAGCTGATGGGTGGGGTTCCTGGAGGCATGTTTCAAATGAATCCAGACAATGTCTCAAGAGATGTCACCATCCCTTTGAAGTCCCATTTCCAAATAGTGTGGCTTGATAAAGGTTTGTAAGAAGCTTTCAGAAAAAGAGTTAAGTATCGAAACCATTCCCACAAAAAATTACTTTAAGGGGCATATCATCATAGCACTACTACTTTCTCAACTTTCTAGTAAATCTGGTCAGCCTATGAAGAACAACATTCACTATATGTAAAGACATTTGGATATACATTACTAATCAAAAGTTTTAGAACATCATGATTTTTCCAGTTTGAAAACTTTAAGCAATTGAAGTCCAGTGAATAACCTGAATTAGCGGAATTGCTTACTAGCATTAGCCGAATGACTGGACTATGATCTTTTTCTGCTGACATCCAACCTGTTTCTGTGGACTTCCAGACTCTTTCTGTGGGCTTCAACAATAACTAGAAGGCTAGCTGTTAATTTCGTCTTCCATGGCAAGTTACTAATAGTTATCAATAGCAAATGCCAACACCAGCTGGAAAAATCTAATACTGGGATGTGCCCAGAGACAAAAATGTATATCCACCAGTTTGAAATACTAAACAGTGCCTTAAAGGCATAGTTTTATTCCCTTTGAAACAATTTGTCACTGTGTATTTTCCCCAATTTGACACACTTCTCTCAATCCAGATGTGCAATATTGTTTTATTTTTCTCATAAACTGATGCAGTGACCCCATCTTCTCATCATATATATTTCATCTAGCACCTCTCTCTCTTCCTATGACCTCCCCCCACACACATGCACAAACATACACACTGGTAGTGGTAGTGCCGGTAGACAGCATTTACATTATTTATTCTTTTATATTGTTATTCTTATTATCTTATATATCTTCAATGTATCAATAAGTTCTATATTTTCTTTTTCTTTCATAGATCTCTGTGTTATTTATTTCCATTTGTATTACTGTACTACTGGAAAATGGCCAACTAAACCAACATTTCACTGAGTTGACAGCTGTTGTTAGTCAAGCATGTGTCTCTCCTGTTCCAACAAACCTTTCACACCTATCTTTCCACTCTTCTCTTTTTATCACCGGTACACACTTCATCTGAGAGACGGAATCTAAAACAAAAATCCAGAAAATCACATGTATGATTTTAAATAATTAATTTGCATTTTATTGCATGACATAAGTATTTGATACACTGGAAAAGCAGAACTTCATATTTGGTACAGAAACCTTTGTTTACAATTACAGAGATCATACGTTTCCTGTAGTTCTTGACCAGGTTTGCACACTGCAGCATGGATTTTGGCCCACTCCTCCATTCAGACTTTCACCAGATCCTTCAGGTTTCGAGGCTGTCGCTGGGCAATACGTACTTTCAGCTACCTCGCAAGATTTTCTATTGGGTTCAGGTCTGGAGACTGACTAGGCCACTCCAGGACCTTGAGATGCTTCTTACGGAGCCACTCCTTAGTTGCCCTGGCTGTGTGTTTTGGGTCGTATTCATGTTGGAAGATCCAGCCATGACCCATCTTCAATGCTCTTACTGAGGTATGGCGGTTGTTGGCCAAGATCTCGTGATACATGGCCCCATCCATCCTCCCCTCAATACAGTGCAGTCGTCCTGTCCCCTTTGCAGAAAAGCATCCCCAAAGAATGACATTTCTAACTCCATGCTTCACGGCTGGGATGGTGTTCTTGGGGTTGTATTCATCCTTTTTGTTCCTCCAAACATGGCAAGTGGAGTTTAGACCAAAAAGCTCTATTTTTGTCTCATTAAACCACATGACCTTCTCCCATTCCTCCTCTGGATCATCCAGATGGTCACTGGCAAACTTCAGATGGGCCTGGACATGCACTGACTTGAGCAGGGGGACCTAGCGTGTGCTGCAGGATTTGAATCCATGACGGCGTAATGTGTTACTAATGGTTTTCTTTGAGACTGTGGTCCCAGCTCTCTTCAGGTCATTGACCAGGTCCTGCCGTGTAGTTCTGGGCTGATCCCTCATCAAAATCAAATCAAATGTATTTTATAAAGCCCTTTTTACATCAGCAGTCGTCACAAAGTGCTTTCACAAAACACCCAGCCTTTAACCCCAGGGAGCAAACAACAATAGTGATGAACTTCAGTGGCTTCATCTTCCTCATGATCATTGATGCCCCATGAGGTGAGATCTTGCATGGAGCCCCAGACCGAGGGAGATAGATCCCCATATTGAACTTCTTCTATTTTATAATAATTGCGCCAGCAGTTGTTGCCTTCTCACCAAGCTGCTTGCCTATTGTCCTGTAGACCATCCCAGCCTTCTGTATCCCTGATGTCCTTACACAGCCCTTGGTCCTGGCCATTGTAGCGAGGTTGGAGTCTGTTTGATTGAGTGTGTGGACAGGTGTCTTTTATACAGGTAACGAGTTCAAACAGTTGCAGTTAATACAGGTAATGAGTGCAGAACAGGAGGGCTTCTTAAATAAAAACTAACAGGTTTGTGAGAGCCGGAATTCTTACTGGTTGGTAGGTGATCAACTACTTATGTCATGCAAAAAATGCAGATTAATTATTTAAAAATCATACTGTCATAAATCTGGTTGAATTGGTGGAAGGACACGGGCGCATAGACGGTATGCTGGTAGTGATCCATGTGTTTAATGAACAAAGGAAACAAAAGAACAAACTTACAAACTGAAAGCAGACAATGACAGGGTGTAGTAGCGCCTACGGCTGACAACCAAAATAAACCACACCACTGTGGTAAAACACTCAACATAAATAGGTTCCCCAATTGGAGGCAATAACGAACACCTGCCTCCAATTG
>JACXGJ010002602.1:0-63475 GCA_016801105.1 Esox niger | reverse complement strand
CAACACTGCCAAACCACACACAGCCCCACCCAGACCAGGGACAGAGAGCGGAAATTTGTTGGTCCAGGTCATAGTGGTCTGTGACTATTTGTAAGCCTGGCTGATTTAAAGGGCCTTCCCAGACTCAGCTGGCTGATCTGCACTGGGAGCCAGAACGAGATAATAGGCTCTTTTAAGACACCGTAAGCCTATCTGTCTACGTTCCAGTTCTGTGTCAAAGCTCGTCTTTCCACATATTGGTCAGTAGGTTACAACACTCATTGGCCGGTATTCATTGTTATAATTCCCAAAAAATACATTTGGTTTTATTCTCTGAAACGACAACTGTAATAAGTCTCTACATGTTAACTAGCTATTAACCTTGGTGTCACAGATTGTACATATCGCTGGAGTCTCCAGAGCACAATCAGTGTGTTCCTGATCTATTCCTGGGCCAAGTGAGGTGCTGGTGTTAGGACAGAGCAATGGGAGCCAGGTCAGTGAGTTTGTCAAGACGGTTTAGATCTCCCAGTAGGTCACTGGTAATCTCCCTCAAGCTAACAGGATGATTAAAGGACAGGAGATGGGATGTTCTTCCTCTGATTCCAACTCGTCCTCTCCAACATACACGCAAACACTTGTTGAGATCAAAATCAACCCCACCATTCCAGATGCCCCTCAAAGCAAGGGCAGAGCTGGTTGAGCGGGGCTTGAAATGTGAAGAATGACAGCAAACTAGAATAAGGTCAAAGAGTTTGTAAAGCAAATAGCGTGTGAACGAGGCAACTTGCGTATCAGGTCGATTCCAAGAGGTAGAAGGTGTTTAAGCCAGCCTGAGTGCTAGGATCTCGGCCAGCAAGAAATCTAAAGTATCCCTTGTTTCCTTACCTCAAACACACCCCAGCATAACTCCCCCCCCAAATCTCCCCCCGAAGCCAGCCTACCTCAGCAAAGTGTCCCATGGCTCAGGAAAACTGGGATATTATAGTGGTCGCTCATGACACGCCAACAGGTCCTCATCAGGAGCTTTCAGATACATTTCCTTACTTTGACATACATTTCCAAAATAACTGTAGAGGCAATCTTCTTTAGCTATGACATACTTTAGTTGCTAGTCCCCCCCCACCTCTATACAAGTACAATAATGTTTACATATTTCACAACTCCGATGACTAAACAGAAAACATACTTTCGGGAGTAGGATCTAAACATACTGACTGGATGTACCACATGAAGCTCTATATAAACTACCTCATCTATCATACCTATGGCAGATTAAACACATCCTGCAGGTGCAGGACATTTGTCGGTTGCAAAAATGCCAGCAGCACAGAAAGTCGTTCTCCAGTTCCACTTCTCTCTGAGGCTGGTTCTGTCCGGTTCATAGCACTAAATCCTCGTCTGATTGACTGCAGACACTCCACATCCCTCGGGTACTAGAAAATCTTGTGCAACAAAACAGGCTTTCATTTTTACTTTATCACTTGATTGGCCTATGGCTCTGACAGGCTAAAACTGGCGGTGTGACCTTGATTGACGGAAACCAAACTGTCAGTCATTGCACAGTAACTTAAGGGGTCCCCTTTCAACATTGATCAATCAGCCAAACCAGAGACAGAATCCTCCCGAGGCAGTTCTATTAATGACTTTTGACCCTGGGGAAATGGGTGAATACGTCGAGAGAGATAAGAGACAGACAGATGGACACTAGGTATTGTGACTGGTATTGCAAATATGGAGTCGATGAGAATGGTAGTCATGGGATCAAATCCTACAGAAAATCTGACCCACCTACAAGTAACCCCCGGGTATGAAAGAGAGGTCATTCTCTCGACTATTCTAGTGCCAACACAGGGACATAGCAGGCATGGCCAGCCTCAGATGTTAATGGCATTGGACACGAATGAGAAGGATAGACAAAAGGCCACTGTCCCTTCATGCAATTTTGTCGGCAGGAACACACGATCCTCCATTCAATGGTGGTACACCAACATTATGCTCAACACTCTAAATCAAGCAGAATGCTCGGAAAAATCCCCTTTTATGGGACTTTAATGTGACGGGGAGTGACTAAACTCAGGAAAAGAATGAGCATCAACCGAATCGCTCCTTATGAGAAATAAAATAACAACGAAACTATGAAACTAGCACAGCTGCCACGGAAGTTCCAGTTTGTGAGAAACAAATCACTGCCACAGAGCAGGGAAGAAAAGCCTGTTAAGGTCAGAGAAAACATCTACGCTGCTTGAAAAAATAATACTAACTCCAGCAGCACCGAGATCTGAGACACGACCACTGAATCAGTCTCAGTACTGGAATCACTCTGTACATCAGCACTCGATCTAAGTGGCCATTTTACATCCACAGGCGGACAGTACCGAAAGGTGGGAAAAATGTGGGCCCTCCCAACTGTAATTGGGGCATTGCAGTACAGTTAGACTCCATGGACTCTCAGGAACATGCTGCGATCATCCGTTTTGCTCGACACCAGCTTTAAAGACCCATCGTAAAGTAGTTAAGTATTTATTCATTTTATTCCTAAAACTCAAAAATCAAACCGCAAAATGAGTCACAGTGCAATCATCTCAAAACAATTCCATATTTCCACCTTGGTGAAAATGTTAAATCAAGAGTGCAGACTCGTAATCCCATAATCCTTCATTGGCACAGAGGTATAGCCAAAATCTCCCCATAGAGACTAATTGATCGGAGCTTCTCGATTCCCGCTGGGTTTATCTGAGCTAATGGGCCAAGCTTGGGATCTCTCACAAGCAGTCTCCCATCTTCACCACCGCTAAGTGCACTTGGAGTTCACCGACGGGGCTGCGGCGGCTTTCTGTGGCAGAGCACTCACTCAATCTGGCTTTAGAAGCTCCATCCATCTCTCTGGTTGGAACATGCATACTCCCTGATAACAGGGGATACCCTACTCTCACTGCAGTATCTTATCCATTATTTCGTCTAGTCGAAGAGTGGTAAACGGGCGTCTTTAACGGCCTTGGATTATCCCAAGCACTAAACTGGCAACGCGCTCGGTGTGACATGCAGACCTTTTCTCCAGTTTGCGATAGCCTCAAAATGACCCCAAACAACTGACAGCAGGACTCCTGCAAATCCACGGCAGGTTCACTCATTTCCATTCATCTATCATTTGCTGGACTGCCCATACAACAAAAGGCAGCAGGGGATGAGTAGGATCGGGGGGGCTGGGCTGGAGCAAAAGGAACAGGCTATCCACTGTATTCCATCAGGTACAATACACTGCTATCTGAGATGTTTTGATGTTCTGGCCACTGATAATGGCCACTGATATTGAGTCTTCCACTCCACAGTCCAAAAATAAGCATTTAATAAAAGGAACTTAAGTTGGCATGTAGTTACATGAAGTGTATCTTTTTTGATAATCAATATGGGAGGAAAACAAAAATGGCCATGAGTCTGTCACACATTTGACCTGTCCAAAACCAGTAATCATACTGGTCATCTACTCCATCCGCTCTGCATCTCTGGATAGACCTAGCAGTGTACAGCGGACTTAGCATTAATCCCACATAGGCTCAAACGAGGGCCAGAGTCCTGATAACCTATAGATAGTCAACTCCCTCCCAGGAGAGCAGAATAAACTCCCATGTCCCAGCAGAGACCGCTCGAATCATTGCTTCCTTTCAGACAAAACATTCCGCCAGATGTAATTGACCTGCCAGTCTCGCCGGTCAAAACGGATGGAAATCTTATCCCAGGACCTCGTAGCCCACCTCTGGAGGAGCTTTGGCAGGAGGCGGGTCTCCTCAGTGAACTCCTACATGCCAGTAAGGCAATACCTTGACTGAGGAGCCAATGGGACCAAAAGCTACCTCAATGAAGAGGTACTCTATCAGTGCAAATCACTTGGCCTCAGAGAGGGTCTGTAAGGTTATTCATGGAGAAGACGAATGAATGAAGACAGAATGTGAAAAGGCGCATGGGAGAGGGGTAAAGGGACAAACGCCACAAAACCCAGCGACTAACTTTTTGGTAGGTCTGTAATTGGGGTTATCGCAGCGTTCCCTTTTCTGGTGAGGCTATAGTGTTATGCTTTGATGCACCCAAACAGCTCGGCGGAACTGAGATGTCTGTCAGGCCTGGCCCAGTGTATAAGCCCAGCACGCTCCAGAACAGAAGACCCTCCCCACTTTCTCACACTCCTTTGTGGCCATCCAAGGTCTTAGCAATTAACCATCAACTGCGCATGAAACCGTGGAAAGAGTGTGTCCCCTTTTTGAGGAAAGAGATTAATGGATTCCTCACACTGTGCCAAACGGAACAAAACCCCAACCCAGTGTGTAAGCAATTTATATGGCATGTTATTGTTGGCACGGTTTACACAAAGGAAAGACATATACTGACAGGCGTGTCTTAAAAAGTCACATCTATCACAGAGTCACTTTATGAGTCTCCTTACAATTCACTTACAGTACATTAAAACAACTTCACATGAGGTATACAAGTCATCTGAACATCTAAACAGTAATGTGATGCCATAAATAAGTTACATAAATGTAAAGTCTAGTGTGCTGGTTTCACATGCATGACTGAAACCAGCCAGCATCAATAAGGAGCTCAAAATGCCCCATGGAAGAGGAGGCAGAATGTGACAGTGGGAGTTAAGCGCGACACGGCGGGGCACTGGGAGTTCAGGGAGACTCTGTAGCCTGCGTTTCTTGGGCAGCGCTATTGTAAAGTAGCATGACTTAGCAGACAAACACACAACCCTTTTAAGTGTGAGAGGTTACAACAGCGGCCAAATTGTTCTCTTGTCATGGTCTTTTTGGGGGGAACAAGATGCTCCTTATTCCCTTTAATACAGTCTGTCAACTGGTCTCAGCATGTGAGCGCAGGCTGAGGTAAAACCCAGATATATCCAGCTGCAATAAAGATCTGCTAGGCATTTCCATCTCTTTCCATCTCCTTTCCGCAGAGGGCCAATATCAGGCCAAAGCAGATATCACAGGAGCTCCAGGGAGAACCGCAGCTAAACGTGTATATCATGATCAAGCAGGCAACTCTCACTTACTGCAATCTAAGTAATATGTTCCTCTGGGAACACAGATATGATTCTTGGCCCATCGTTTTCTTTTGCTTGCCAGCTTTTCTTCTCGGCTATGGCCGAGATGTCCCGCAGCTGCAAACGACATCAAGATGTTTTCTTCAACAATCCTCCTGTCCCTCATCCTACCACCACTGGCAATTAAGCAGGACAAGTCAAAACGGTGTTCCTGTGAAAACCTTACGTATGATACAAGGTCATCTTTATTTTCCTCAGAATGTTCAGAGAGAAATAAGAATATCCGTCGTAGATCTGACCGCAATCAGTGCCAGAGAAAGTACACTGAAGAAGAAATACTTGGGTTCATGTATGTGAATGTAACTGTAGTACATAAACCATTACCATGTACTAACTCCAATTTGTCAGGTGTTTTATGATTTAACCCCACATGGTCTCAAGTATCACAGGATGTGGGAGAGCTGCTGTGTGGAAAGAATGTTTTTATTAGAATGCTCTTTTATGTTATTCATCAATTAACATACAGTACATTTCCGTATGTGGGAACTTCATTTTTTCAATTGTAATAACACATGAAAGCAATTGATCTGACATACGCAAACCCATTTTTTTTTATCCAGCAAGCAGGCAGATTTAACAGTCAAGCTGGAGGAAAATGGAATGAGAACAAGCTGGATTATCCATCCACTAAAAAGTAGTGATGAAATTGATACACAACCTTTGAAAAGCCCTCAGTACAGACGACAAACAACACCACACCATAGGCCTCTGGAAATATTAGTCCCTCACAAGCTCAAGAATAAAGTGACAACTACTCTTCCAGTTCATGTGAAACTCCTCATTCATGTGTATCAGACATGCTCTCTTGTATACTCTAATTACACAAACCAAAGGATGGTAGAATCACAGAGATAAGAGCACAGACTATGTTCAGCTGATACAAAGAGATTGTGGTGAACCAAATTTGTGCAAGACTCCTAGGGTTCAGTCTAAGAACTCTGCCCAGTAACTGTAATTCTACCATCAACATGATGGTAATCAAATGTGAAAATATCTGTCAAATAATTATATTAAAATGCCATCCAGGGGCCGAGTCACTGGCTTGTTGTTGTCTCTCTGTTGCGCACTTGTGCAATTGGGCTGTGCTCAGCTGGCAATACTCGGCAACATTCAGGATGATTGCGGTTGGTGGGTGTCCCTTTGGTAGATGCTTGGCAATGTGGGTGGATTGATTTCCTGCCTGTTGGGGGGCCTCCTCCGAATAGGGCCACAGTGTCACTGGACCCCCCTGTCTCAGCCCCAACGTCTTACGCTGCTATATTATTGTGCTGGGGGTGTAGGGTCAGTTCTTCTCCACTAGAAATCCATGTAGATCTAAGGAATGCATTTTCAAAATGTTCCCTGTTTTCTGCTGTTTCCCCGCGGAGCCTGGTTCCTCTCTAGGTTTCTTCCTAAATTCGGCCCACTTAGGGAGTTTTTCCTAGCCAATGAAGTTCATCACTATTGTTGTCTGCTCCCGGGGGTTTAAGGCCGGGTGTTTTGTGAAAGCACTTTGTGACAACTGCTGATGTAAAAAGGGCTTTATAAAATACATTTTATTTTGATTCGATTTAAAATAATGAATAAAGAGATATAGCTGATGTCTGGAAGTCATGACCTGAAAGATAAACTGTGGCTTTCTTTGATAACATTGATTGAGAGGTAGGATTGGGATTCTACAAAATAGCCAATTTTATTATACCACAACACAAATCAAAATAGCAAAACATGAACTTGTTTATGTAAGGTCATGAAAGCCACACAGAGCAGTAGTAATACTGTACATTTATTTACTCGGTTTTCTACAGTAATAGAAACAGCAGGTTCTATACACACACTTGTTTCAATGTAATAACTGTAGGTAAAAGAAAATCTCTAACTGGTAATGCTTCCATTACATTTAAACCACTGGGTTGAAGTCTCGGCTTAACTTTGGCATCCACCACAACACACCCTTTCTCTTTCCTAATAAAACCACATCAATCATAACAAGTGGAACCATAAAGTCACTTCTGACTCCGAGGTCACGCCACAGCTGCCAAAAACCATCTCTCTATTAAATCTCCATCTAGAGCCAACATTCAATAAAACTTGTCCTCCCACCAAAACCTTTTAGGAAATGCTTTCAGGCATAAACGCTGGACTGGAAAATTCTGTCAATTCAATAATATGAATTTTGGTTTCCATACCACAGCAGTTACAGCTACTCACACGCACGCAGGCAAACCCAACGCACGCAAAGCGAGCGTCATCATGAGCTGGTATCCGCATCACAAGGGGAGGTTGAAGAGTTAATTCCAGAGCGCTTCAGCCCCCCTCCTCTCCGGTGTGTCATTCAAACCACTGCGTCTCTGCTCTGCTAATTAGTCACGATCAATTACATTTACTCAATGCTGCTTTCACGTCTAACAACAGGACGAGGCGCTTATGCACCACTGATCTTCTGGCTCACAGCATCAAATATTCCCCCGGGTTGGTGGGTCTCATTAGGGCCCAACAACCAAGGTAAGTCTAATGAGACCCACCAACCTGATTTCTGCTGAGGGGGCAGGCAGGTCCCTTTTTAAAGATTTAGACAGGGTGGCAGCTGATACCTCGCAGCTTGACATCCTCCATCCCAATCACAGAAAGGCAGGAGGTGCCTTAAAACAGTCCACTGTAGTCATTGCTGCCGCATCGATTCACTTTAGCTGATAAAAAGCCTATTTCAAACCACAATTGACAGGAAAACAATTTAAATTCTAAGACATTCACATCACATCACATGAAAATGCTACTTTTGATTCACACTAGAATGGGCCACCTCTCCCCGTGTCCAGTCACACTGCAGACCGGGAGGGCACGTAGCCAGTCACACTGCAGCCCGGGAGGCCACGTGTCCAGTCACACTGCAGACCGGGAGGGCACGTAGCCAGGAGACCGGGAGGCCACTGCAGACCGGGAGGCCACGTGTCCAGTCACACTGCAGACCGGGAGGCCACGTGTCCAGTCACACTGCAGCCCGGGAGGCCACTGCAGACCGGGAGGCCACGTGTCCAGTCACACTGCAGACCGGGAGGCCACGTGTCCAGTCACACTGCAGACCGGGAGGGCACGTAGCCAGTCACACTGCAGACCGGGAGGGCACGTAGCCAGTCACACTGCAGACCGGGAGGGCACGTAGCCAGTCACACTGCAGACCGGGAGGCCACTGCAGACCAGGAGGCCACGTGTCCAGTGACACTGCAGACCGGGAGGCCACGTGTCCAGTGACACTGCAGCCCGGGAGGGCACGTGTCCAGTCACACTGCAGCCCGGGAGGGCACGTGTCCAGTCACACTGCAGACCGGGAGGGCACGTGTCCAGTCACACTGCAGACTGGGAGGCCACGTGTCCAGTCACACTGCAGACCGGGAGGCCACGTGTCCAGTCACACTGTAGACCTGGTTACTGCTGATTCCCCTCACAGAACTGCTAAATCTCTTTCCCCGAACAGCACATTCACTTCATCTCCATCCTCCTCCACTCTTCACACTTAAGTCTCTCCATCTCTCACCTCACTCTTACTCTAGTTATATCTTGGAAGATACAGCATAAACATGTCAAAACTGGAAGTGGAAGAGGACAACTGTGGTTGAAATGTGATCTCCACTGCAGCCCAAGAGTCAGTTGGTGGACTGAAGCAAAACCTGTCTGAGGAAAAGTATCCTATTCTGTCCCCCTCTCTCTCGCTCCCTCCCTCCCTCTACTTCCCTTGACCCCCCCCTTTCAGTGAGATGTTCTTCTCAGACTCTGGGTTCGTTTGTCTTCCTGCAGAAAGGAAATGCAAAAGAGGCTGTCGTGATACTCTGGGAAACGCCACGGGACGACTCTAGGGGGGAGGATTAAATATGCTTACAAGTGGCAATAACGTATTCATTAAGCCCTATTCAGGGGGCAAATCAGAGGAAACAATCAGCCCAAGTTACAAAGTCAGAGACTTAATGCTGTAAACCCCCCAAGATTCTACATTTGTAAAACAATGGGAAGCTCTTGTTGATCTGAGGTTTGGGGTGCACCTGAACTCATCAATTCTTAACAGGGCCATTTCAAATTGCGATCGTTTCACTGAGATCAACAACACCTGACACCAGATTTGCATCAGCCATTAAAACAAATTCTAAAAAGGCGAGTGTATATTGTCGACCATCACTGTACTGAAGCTGGGACAGCAACTATCAGGTTCAGCTTGATACCTGGCTGGCAACCCCCCTAACAACAATCACCAGAACATAGAGCCATCCTTAGTGTTGATTTCGTAACCCATGTAAACTGTGGTCGACGATAGCCGTGTGAAATAAAACATCAGTTCATTGGCAGGCTCAAACCAGCTAGCCCAAAGTTAGAACTAATATTTTGGCCTATCACAGAGCTGGAAACATATCTACATATTATTTCAGTTGACATCATCACCTAATGAATTCTTGACAGAATAGTCATAAAAAAAGATAAAACTCCATAGCTAGAATAAATAACACCAAGTATGGCACTAGGTCAGACCATTAAGCACAATGACCTTCAACCCTCTATCCATGGATACAGTATTTGGGATTATAAAAGAGGGCTCCGCGTGTCAAAAAGCCAGCCACGGGAGGGCATATATACAAGCCCCTGTGCACCTCTGATCCCCAGAACTCTCACATCCACCCACGGACATAATTTTTCACCCATATTCAAAACAGCTGTCTTCCCTTTGCATGTCCAAAGCGGTCCTCTGGGGAGCCAGCCTGCCTAAGGTTTATGCGGCACAGAGAGGGGCGTTTGGGATGCTGTGCAGGGCATTCACGGATGATAAGGCCCGATGCCAGCTCGACACCTACCCCCGGGTCTCCCGGAATGTGAATGAACTTCGGTGAATGGGAGGCAGGCCTACACAAACGCCCCTGCGGCTGGAGAGGCCTGCAAGACCTTCACAAGAGGCAAGTGTGTGGGCAACACCAAAGACCCACAACAACAACAAAGTGAATGCATGCCGGGGCCTCTCCCTCCCCTGAGAGGAGGCACCGCCGTGGGGGGCTGTTTGAAAAGATGGGCCACAAACAAAAACCAAACCGGAGGGGGTGAAGAGCTGCCCGGCATCAATGGAAGAGGATCGGAGTCCATCTCTTCACATAACAATTAACACCTACTCTGCCAACAAGCAACAGGCCGCAACGGGGAGAAGTCAAAAATCAGCATTTCAAAACATCGCGAAATAAAAGCATCAAAGCAAAATGCATCCTATTGTGCCTGAGTGCTCTTCAGGTCCAGTCCTCAAAAACACAGAGCAGAAGGGCTTCACTTCCCCTGACCCTAAGGATATATGACACCAGCTGAAAAGGTGGTTTGGAGGGACCTGACGGTCATTAATAGAGAATGGGCGAAATGCTGGTGGCAATTCAATCTATTAAAAAAACATCAGAATAGAGATCTACCTCTAACAAAGATTGAGATCTACCTCTAGCAAATGGATTTTGGATTTAAAAAAAGAATATTAACTTTTCTGACAGCGAGTTTATTCAGTGAAAACCTAATAACTATGACAGAGTTGAGTATTTGTTCTAGTTCTTTTAAAATAAAGGCGCCAAGTCTCTCTGGATGAGAGCGTCGGCCAAATTACGGACGGGTAACGATGACACGTCATTTTTAAATGCCCACAACTGTAGATATGCTGTCTGGTCAGTCAGTCAGCAACAGTGTCTGGCCAACAGTGCCGATCAGTTGAGCCCATTGGATTCAGGTCTAAACGTGGTCATAAATCAGCTCTGCAACTGAACGGTGTGGTGTTGCCGGTCTCCTCCCAGAAAGTAGACCTGGGTAATATCATCTCAGACTGACAGAAGGGTGAAAAATGATGGTGAGCCGAATGATCATAGGGGGAAAGCGCCCATGGGCCTCAGCCTCTCTGGCAAGAACCTACTGAGGAAATCCCACATAGCTGACCTCTTGGGGGAAAGGAGTTGTGTATATATATATACTGTATGTGTGTGTGTGTGTGTGTGTGTGTGTGCGTGTATGTGTAGGGTTAGCGACAATCTGTTTTGTTAGCTTACCCGATACAGATGGAGTATCAGGTAAGCCATTTGACATTTTGACTATTACACCTCAAACATGACATGAAGTGCAGAAGTAGCAACCCTGAAAGTCTAAAGACACAAACAACTATCCTATTTGCATCCTAACGGGAAGGGAGATTTCCATAAACAGGCAGAAGACAAACTGTTATATTGAATTCACATTAAAACAATTCATCTCAGTGCAATTACCCTTCATGAAAATCCTGACTTCATGAGCCATCGTGGCAATAAGAGTTTGAGTAGCACTGGGGACTTTATCTGTATCCAAACAATCAGACAAATTAGCCTGAATGGTTCATGACAAAGTCAAGCAGCACTAATCGGTCTAACATTCTCTTTCTAAGTTTCTTTCAATCAATCAATCTCTCGTAGTGGCTCTCAGTAACTGGCATTTCGAATTGGAGTTTTTACATTGACCAGACATCCAGAGCGACCATGAGCAAACAGGCACATGTGCTTGCTTAAGAACAAAATATTCATCTTGATGAATCGAACCTTCAGTTTCTGGGCCTACACTAACCACTTGGCCATCTCTCTTCCCCTCTCAATACCTCTCTCATACTCACTCCTCCCACACCTCACCTGCCTCATCCCTCACTTCACCAGTCTCTCAACACCTCACACCCCCTCTCCTTACCAGTCTCACCCCCTCCTTACCGGTCCCTCCCAACACACCAGTCTCACCCCCTCCCACACCTTACCTCTCATCCCTCTCCTGCTTTATCTGTCTCTCTCCTCCCTCACCTTATCGGTCTCTCACCACCCCTCCCCTTCTTACCAGTCTCACCCCCTCTCCATACATCTCTCTCCTCCCTCTCCTTACCTGGCTCTCCCCCCGTACCTGTCGCCATCAACATACCGGTCTTTCATCACCCCTCTCTCTCCTTACCAGTCGCACCCCCACACCTTACCGGTCTCTCTTCCCTCTCTTACCTTCCCAGTCTTTCCCATCCCTCTGCTTATCTCCCCCTTATCCTTCACTCCGTCCTTACCCGCCTCACCCCACCATACATGCCACTCACCACCCCTCCCTCCCACCTCCTTACCGGTCTCTCCCCTCTAATTACTGGTCTCTGCCCTCCCGCTCCATACTAATTTCTCCTTTACCGATCACCCCTCCCCTCATCCGTCTCACCACCCTTACATGTCTCTCCCCTTCCTCAACTCATCGGTCTCACCACCCTTACATGTCTCTCCCCTTCCTCAACTCATCGGTCTCACCACCCTTACATGTCTCTCCCCTTCCTCAACTCATCGGTCTCACCACCCTTACATGTCTCTCCCCTTCCTCAACTCATCCGTCTCACCACCCTTACATGTCTCTCCCCTTCCTCAACTCATCCGTCTCACCACCCTTACATGTCTCTCCCCTTCCTCAACTCATCTGTCTCACCACCCCACTCTCCCGTTACCAGTCTCTCCCCTCCCCACTTATCCGCCCCCCCCCATCGGTCTCTCCCCCCTTCATTCCCCCCCATACCTCTATCCCACCCTCATCTGCCCTCCTCCCCCTCCGTCCTGTGATCTTTGTCCCAACATTCAGCTGACCCGGTTCCAACACTCTTTCCCCGGGGTCCATTTTGACAGTTGCCTTCAATACTCGACTCAGGTTTAAGGTGCATTCATTCGTGTACAGGTAATTCTCTAATCGGTCAGGACTATGGTCCTCCCTGATGCCTTAACTCTATCATCCCGAGGCATGACATCACGTCTAAGATTACACCGTAGTTTATACCTCAAACTGGGTTGGAGCATCGGATATACGGGGATAAAGCCAGATAGGATTTCGAGACCTGTTCATCCATTGAGCACTAAAGCTCGGTTTTCACTGCTGATAAAAGCCACCAAATCCCCCACCAAAGGGCCAATTATATCACAAAGAGTCTTCTTGATGGGGAAAAACATGTAACTGTGTGAAACACTTCGCTATCACTGATCCAGTTTAACCTGACAAGCCTGTTCCGAAGCAGAGCTAATCAGTTTCTGTATCGTACTTTTGCACAAAGTAAGAATCTAATCACAGGTGTTTTCATTTAGTTCATTCTAGCACATTCATTTCCTACAGAAAAGAAAACTGACATTGCTTGCAGAGGTCTTGGATTTGACCTCTGAGGCGCTTCTGTTTATCTATTAAAAAGAAGTAAAGAACCATAGCAACCATTGTGATTAAAGGAAACAGCAGTCTAAATATAATTTATCTTCAACATGTGCGCCCCTTCACAATCTCTGTACATATCCTCTGAAAAGGGCTCAGGGAAATCTTCACAATACCAAAAGCTGTGCTGTTTCTCATCTGTTTCTTATTAATAATCTGGATCGACTTCTCAGTAAAAAAACAAAATAAATAAGATTTTAAAATAAAAAGCAAATGTGCACAGACCCACTGTGGTGATGGAGCAGGGAGAAGTGAATCACTGCATATGGATAATTCGCAGGGTTTTGACCAGCATGGCACGGAAGCAACATTTGCAACAACACGTTAGTGAAAGTGCAGGCAGGCAGACAAGACTGGCCATTTCCTTCAAGGGACTATCTACATTACAACCAAGACCAGGCTCTAACAGAAATAGGAACCCAAGACCGGCGGATGTCCACAGGTGAACGTCTAACCCTAATCCTAAACCATGGCCTAACCGTCATCTCAACCTAATTTTATGCCTAAACCTAATCAAATCTCACAGTGCCTAACCCCAATTCCAACCCTAAACCCAACTGCCACTTTTGCCCTAATCCTTAAGCAAAAAAACGTTTCTACTTTTCAAACGGGGAACAGGAAAACTATCGTAGCTTGGGGATGTTTTTGTCTCAGATATATAATCAGAAACATACACACAGATCAGCAGCAGAGCACATGTGTGTAAAGTGCAACTGCCACTCCAAGAATCCCAACCACTCTACCCTCTCGGCATTGACTGCTGTTAACTTGTCAAGGGAGGGAGGAGGGTAGAGGGGGAAAGAGAGGGTACAGCACCGGGAAACTGAAGGCCCGAGACGGGGAGGACTATATTTAGATGACACCCTGTCACCTTCCCCTCCCCTCCCCAGAATAATCTGCCCGCTGCAAGGTCCCTGCCAACACAGTGGGGATCGGACCTGCCTGCGTGTCCAGTTCCTCCCCAGATCAGTTCACGCGCGCGCACGAGATTGCACCAGCGACAGAAAGCGCCATTCATCATATGGGCCCAGATGTGCATATAGGACCACTAACATTTAGCACAAATAAATGCCAACCCCATCATCTGCATCAAACAAAGATCACAGTGTGGATTTGGATATCCTATACCCTTTTTCTAACCCTATCAGACTCAAAAGCCACCCATCAAGATCACTTAAGTAACTGTACAACTCAACCCTATGATGAACAGTCACGGACCGTCACAGGAAATACAACGGTGCCTTTAACCATATCTGACATATGAGGATGAGTAAAGAGAACAGATTCACCAGAGGAATAAAAAAAAACTGAACGTCTGGCTGGCTGATACAGATATGAACTGACAGTGTGACCACTGGGCTGAACCGCTTTCCCACAAACCCAGCGAACACATCCAGGGTTGGTCCACATGCAGGGGCCGGAACTGTTGGGCCAAACCGGTGGCCCAAGAAGCACCCCCCAAAAAAAGAATGAGATTATCACTACTGCTTTAATGGTCTTGAGCCATGGGACCTGTTGCGTCGGTGGTCATTTGGGCACCATGCAAGCCAAAGTTCAGCTGCAGGATAAACTTCGGCTACACATTGGCAAGAGACAAAAAGAGAATACGTTTTTTCTCAATAGCTCACAATGAAAGAACATCAACATCAAAAAAGAATCTGAGGTCTCTTAAAACAAATATCATCAATACTGTCCATTGGTGAGAAACATCACCTAATTTGAGCCACTCTGAAGGTCCAACAGATTTACAATAGTTAACTACTAAACCATGGAGCTACTGTATTTATCCCAGCCTCCCAGCCACTACCTCCACCCCTCCACCCCCCCACTTCCGCCTGTGGGTCATGTGGACTATAGTGGAGGATTAACCCTGGTTGTGGTCCACAAAAGCTCAAACTACTGACCCCACACAGCAGAGCTTCAACACTGTCAGAGTCTCATTAAATAAACAGATGTGTGTCAATTACTACATTATGAATGTCATAATCCCTCAAAGTTCAAGAAGGGAGAGAACCAACGGCAGTGTTGATGCATTTTCTTTATTTACTTGAAGGCATGTGAAAGCTGGCATGTAGACTGGAGATTAGGGAATCAGACCGGTAATGACAGTTGCTATGCTGAAAAAATATATACGTTCTTCTGTCCTTGAGCAAGGCAGTTCTCCTTAATTGCCACCTGAAAATGTTTTAAATATATCAAAACAGTCTCAAAGAACTGCTTGGCTAATTAACAAATGTAACATTCAGTAAGGCCGTTAAGGGAACTGAATTAAAACAATGGAAATGTATCGTGGCGCGTTGCGGAAAGCTCCACATTGTTAGATGTTTTTTTTTGCTGTAGGGGACAAGTATGAAGGCATATTTCTAGGCCCCACGGTCTGCGTTTCATTTACCTCTATAACATGTTAATCCACCCAAAAGAATGTCCATTCATGTTATATCTCTCCCTCTCCCATGGAGGCACGCACACAAGCGCAGAGCAAGTAAGAATTGCCTTCCTGACAGAAGTGACTCTTGATGAGGGTTTCATAAATCCAAACCCAGCTGTCTCTGTTAAATAATGGTTAACCACTGCGTAACAGATGAGTACTTTGTTAGTGGAGCAGTGTTTCTCACTGAATTTAACTTTTGTGGGGAGGAAATGAGGTCTGGGCCGAAGTAGTAGTGGTTTTATACGCTTTGTCAGTCATGACCTCTCCACCACAGAAAAAGGGACCAAGAACGCCCGCTAAATGTAAATAGACAATGCAGTCAAATGTTCTAATCTATGCCAGACCACAACAGCAGTGGTTTGGTTTCATAGCTTCAACATTTCTTGAGGCCCTTTGGAGTCGGCCAAAGAGCCAGTGAGAAGGTGTGGCTGAACGCTCAGATTGCCATAGGAATCCGGGCAACAAAGAGAGACAGGTATGTACTGGAAATTGTCTCGGCAGAACTAGTGATGATGGACTTGTAGATCAAACTGTATTAACCTCTCACACATCCACAAAGCCAGTTGGTCCATATTACAGGCGTTTGAATTGAATTCACAGACACTTCACTGAAACAGTGTGCACCAGTGATCCTGTCGATCTCCCACAGGAGCAGCATGCAGTCAGATACAGAATAATCAGATCAGCAGTGATAACAGTAAATCAGGACATCTACTGTCCTCTAACCGTGTTTCCTGAGTGAACACTGGGGCTGTTCTCTGTACTCAATAATACTGTAGTGCTTTAAACAGAGCCTGTTTACAGGACCCGGTATCAATCTTGTAGTACTTGAAACAGTGACTACGGGAGGAAGTGAAGGGGTACCACATGCGGATAAGCTTAAGAGATAAAAACGAAATAGCTGTTCGCAAAAACAAAAAGCAGCAGGAAAGACTTACGCTGGTTTATACTGTCATTATTACATTTTGGATTTTCATGCTCTAAGACGTTAACTCAGGAAAAATCTCCACAAAACTGACACATTAATTCTGGACTTCAAGGGCTATAGACGTTCCTGAGATTGGGGCTTTTACCCAGATCAGGTGTTTCTATCCCTGGCTACACCACATATAGAAAGACAGAGCCTGACAGTATAAATAGGAGGCTCCTGCTAACCACTATCCGGACAAGAGGAGTGCAGATAAGTGGGGATGAAAAATGGGGGGCCAGGCAGTGTAGATACCTCTGCTCTGAAACACCTAGCGCTGGTATCAGGAGCCCCGCCACGGTGGTGACAGTGAACCACATTCCGGCTCCTTCCTGTCGAACCAGGTCTCGTGTGCCAATGGGGGTGTAATCCAATTCCCAACACGGGCAATAATTCCAGCAACTAAACTGGAGAACTGATATTTTTGATGTCAATAACCGACCTGGTAAAAGGATTTGACGGGACGAGATGAACTTTAACATTCCCAAAGTAAAAACAGACCCAGCTCTGCTGTATGTAGCCTGTTCAGCTTATGTATACAGACCCTATGGCGTCCACTTGAAGGGAGTAGATGACACTGGGAGTTGAGTGGGTCTGACATGATCGCCTTTGCTCAATCCATCTCGGAGATAACCGGCCGCCGACAAATTTGGCGAGGAATCTTTTCCATTCTCTTCACAATGGGCAAAATCCCACTTCTGAATCCTTGTCATGTACATGGTAGAACCTGCATCCATACACATCAACTCGTGCCGCGAGCATCAGAATCACTGCCAGCGCAGTAATTTGTTTACCGGGTGAATTCACATAAGCCAGAGGGGCCCCAATCATAATGTCCGTCGCTAACCCTAAAAGGCCCGGACAGGACGGAATGGTAACCACTAACGGTGTAGGGTCGAACTAAGAGGGACACAGGAACCCCAGCTAAAGCGCAGGTGCATAATAAACACTCGGCATCCACGTCAATGCAGTTACCAGAAGCTAGAAACGCCAAAAACAGCGACAGCGGATGCTCTTTGAATATACATGACAGTCTAACAGCAGGTTTCTGGAGACGGCAGTTGCAGGCCGGGGGAGGGCTCCATCACCTTCACCTCGCCATGTCATTATCTACAGCCAGTGTGGCTCCTCGACCCTGTGCCTTTGTTTATGCCTAACTAATGTTTACAGTGACTCCTTATCTGAGCAGACAAACGCTAAGGGCCTGTGTCTGCAAGGACGACAGTAATGGCTTTTATTCCCAACTCGCACTTTCTCTACAAACATAAGTATACAGCAAAGTCAATGGTTTTACAATAACAACAAAAGAAAATTGACATTTTAGACCATTTATTAAGTCACAGTAAGCTATGCGTTTACCAGCGCAGCAGTAACCAGGGTTCACGCCTGGTTTAGGATCTCACAAGGCAGAGCCATAATCGTGGATTTAGACAAAGATCACCCGTAACGCATGAATGAAAATAATATGGGGCAAATAGGTCCACGAAAATATGGCTTCACTTATACGGGCCTACAAAGACCATTTCCACAAATATGGGGTGGAGGGGAATATATACCCAAACATACAGAATGAAGGCTCATCCTTGGAGCAATGCCCAGAATTTGTTCAGGCAAAATGATTTGTCGTTCTCCATGAGTGTTTTAAAACTGCGATATGGCATGGGTAATCTTTACGATTACGTAGATAAATATGTCCTAATCTCTAAATGGAGTTAGGAGGAGTCTTGCATGTAAACAGTGGCTATCATTTGACACATTGTAGGTCTGTATTCTCTCAGGCTTTTGATGTGCTAATTCACTGGCTTGTACTTTAGTGGTGGAAGGCATGGCAAAATGTGTTGGCTTAGAATCAATTTCTTCATTAAACCCAATCAGAAATAATCCCTTTAGACTCCATGCCTCACAAAAACATAGAAATACAGAATGTTGGCTAATTAGCACAAAAGCTCCAAAGAAAAACATTCTATTTTCCACAGTTTTCCAGGTAGTGTCTGACTTCAGGGGGTGAGGGGGATATTGCCTCTTCGACAGAAGTCTTCTTTGAGCTTTGAGCGTCCTCCATAGTGCAATTATCTATGGCAACTCCACTTTATGCCCAAGTTAGGTTGGCCATTTAAAATGAGCTGAGGCATTGATTACACAGAATCCTATCGGCTCTTCTGAGGCAGACTTCACAACTATCAAAGTCCTTCACCCTGGCTGTGATCAAGCAGTGCTGGAGACATGATAAGCCTGACCAAAGTCTACTCTTAGCTACAGAGCGGTGTCATTTACATGGCTCCACATTGTCATTATTGTGGTTTATCTAAAAAGCCACAACATTTAGCGCTAAAGCACATTCAGTAAAACTGCTTTAGAGTATCTTGAGACTAACACAGATAGTTTTATTTACAGAAGAGAGGTTGGTCCCGAGGTCCTGCATTTAATGGACACTGAGTCGGCAGGGCCGACCAGACAGGACATCCGAGACCGCGTTCCCCAGGGAAACATTTCTGTAGAGCGCAAAATAAAGGGCAAGGAAAAAACAATTAAGAGGCTCTTGATTTACTCTCCACGTGGGTATGACCTGTTTTAATAGGGAAGTGAGGGCCTCATGTAAGAGGTCATGGTCCTTAACCCTTCTGGGGAGAAACAGAGTTAATCAGTTTTTGGGCCGACAACCGACCTCACAATAGTGGGAGAAATGAGTATCAGGTAACAAAGGGGGGTCATCTTGAGGTTTTTAATAGGGGATACTTCTAATTTGAAACAACACCTTTGATACAGCGCCTTCATGTAGCCACACACACACACACACACACACACACACACACACACACACACACACACACACACACACACACACACACACACACACACACACACACACACGTTATTTTTATGGCAACAATCCATAAAAATAACCCATGGGTTATCGCTGGTCAATACAGTATGTGTCCCTGAAACTGAAGTGAAGAATTAAACCACCATGACACAAGGTGGAAAGTGCTGCTTGGCTAAGGTGGGATTTACAAAAGACTAGAAAAGCAATTAAGTGGATTTCACAATATTAAAGGGAGGAAAGGCCCTCTCCAGAGCTTTGGAGAAAAGCGGAGTCAGTAGACTGTGAAATGCATCTTGACTGGGGAGCAAAACAAACAGGTAAGTTAGAGAGTCAGGTTCTCCTGCCGTTTCATCAACTACACAACAGCTCTAAAGCAAGCCAGTTTCGCAGAACACTAGAACAGCCTTGCATGTGAGTAAAGAGCAGGTCACCACTTCAATGGCACATGTTTGAAAAGTTTAGCATGTAACCAAGAAAATGAAAAGACCAACGTTGTTTCTACAGCAAAGTAAAAACAATACATTTTAATATAGCGAAGTGGGTAACTAAACAATATTTGCAGAGATAAATTGCTGAGCTCTGAATACATGCTCAGTGATGTGTTAAATCCTATTTTAATAAAGAGGGAAGGAACCGTTCATAGTGAACTGTGCCAGTCCAGATAATTAAGTCAACTGGTGCTGTGGAGGAGCTCTGGGAAATGAAAAGCAAAGCAAACAGAGGCGCTGCTCTGTCCCTCAGCACTGCTCGAGCAGCTAATCGTAGGCTGGATCTGAGAGGACAGACCTTAGGGACAGACAGCGCTCTGCTTGGCTGAACCAGGCAATTTGTTCTCAGTAATACTCTCTCCCTCCAAAACCCCATAACGCCTCAAAGCCCTAAACCACCTCATCTACATGACCACTGAAGTGAGTGAACAAAGCCCTGAGAAGTGTTGTTCTGTAGAGGGACCCCCAGATCTGATTATGACCATCACGGCGTTATTATGACATGCTAATATGCTGCAGGCAACGTCTTTTTAATGAATCACAGTCCACCTTTAGATCATTCCTAGTCAATTAAAACCTGTCAGTCCAAACATGTGAGGCTGTTGTTCCAAGGACACGTTTCCCCCACTGCATTTGGTACCAGACGCAGAAGGGTCCTCAACGCACAACGTGGTCTTTGTTACCCTCAATTTGAAGCTTTTTGCTGCCTGTTTATTTTTTTAATTATTCGTACAATATAGTCAAGTGGGAGCAGCTGCTGAGAATTACCATGCCGGGATGTTAGGGGGTATAATGAGAATCTGATTATTTGTTAGTGGCCACTAGGACAGGGCTGGTGTAACCAGATATTCTGAACCATAGTATGGAATCTAGAGCACAGTATTGTCCCATCGTCGAATCATCGGTCGTACATCACAGAGCAGTGGAAAATAGATTTTTTTGTATGACGACAGTGGAAAGATGATATCAGAGGGGGTCACTATGAATTCAAGACACCACATGAAAGGCGCTAATGCTAAACAAGAAGGGGTTTGTTCAGGGGGAGAAACAGGTGGGAAGACGTTGGCCTCTTACCTTTGAAGGAGATGAAGACGCGGGGTGCAGCGTGAGGATCGATGATGTTGTGATTGCACAGGGCCCCCACGACCAGGGCCAGAAGCATGTGGACTGTCCACAGACCGTCCAACAGCATGGTGAACCAACCTCCAGGAATACAACAATGACAAAGCACTGGAGGAAAGAGGAATTACACTAATAAAAATGGCAGCCCCCCCAAAGCTGTATGCATTACAAAACAATCAGTGTATGGATGTCAAAACAGAACTCGCTGTGAGAGGCTCTACAGCCAAGCGATAACCATTTGAAATCACTGATGTACGGCGAACACACCCAAACCGTTGGATCGGAAACCTCTTTGAAAGTAGATAAATGAAACCAATTCCAAACAACTCCATTTGGCACAGGTCATGTTTGACATTTCTCAGTGTGTGACAAAACTATACGAACATCCTTCCTGTTGCGGAAGATGTTGTTCACTCCTAGTCCCGACAAAAGCATTGCTCTTTTGTGACCACAAACTCAGTGTGAAACGCTGCAATTATGTAGGCACCTAATGTAAACAATGCACTTTGTCTTTAACCAATCAGGTGCGAAAGAATTTTGTCACCGATTTAATCTGAGCTTAGCGATAGAGAACACGGTACTGAGGATGAATGAAATCCCCAGAAGTTTTGCCACGGGTATTGTTGATTTCGCCGCTAATAATGCTTCAATTACATTTTGTATTAGGAGCCACCCTAACAGAAATGAGCAATTAAATCAAGTTAAACAGGGCAAGCAGAACAATGCATGATTAATAAGATGACTGTGTTGCCTAGAGACACACAAACCCTAATATGAAAAATGTGTCTCATTTCAAACAGTGCAGGACAGATGCCACTGTAATTGTTTAATCAAGCCAAAAAAGCAACAGGTATGGCAGCTGGGATAGAGCACGGCATTTCAAATATGTATGTGTATACTGGCAACCTCCACATTCTCCTAATTCCCATATTAAAGGAACTATATGGGTATTACTCTGCTGTATAATTGGTTTTCCCTGGTGCTATGGCGCAGCTCTCCAGTTTCGCATAAGGAGTATTATAGAACACATGCATCCCATTCACACTGGGTTTAGAAAACACATCCCAATGCATTACTTTTACATAGATGGCCATCTAACCACAATGCATAACATTGCCAGGGTGAACAGTTTAAAGGGCAATTCCACCACAAACCCCAGCAGGAGAGCTGGAGTCAGAGCGTAGCCCAAGCACTCCTTGAACTGTGATGCATATGTAGGAGGCCTATAGCCAGCTGTTCAAACCCCAGCTATTTCAGGGCGATTTGTTAACTGGCCAGCTGTTTATTCTGAGTGACTGGCACAATCTTTCACACAAGCTAAGAAAGTTAAACTACAAAATATATTTTTCTAAATTCCTCCTCAAATACACACCGAATTATTTTCCTAATTAATTCCAAAATTAATTAAATGAAACAATCGGAAGGCACACATTAAATATCTACCCTTATATGAGCCTGACGAAATAAATATATAGCACTTTAATGGCACGGCACAGTCTAAAGCAGAGGCGAAAAGAAATTGAATCAAGCCTAAAAGCATTGTCATGTTTGTCAACAGTGTATAAAATAAACGCAACACATCCACCTCATATGTTCATTGCCATTGTGAATGCTCATGACCGGTAAGTGATGCCCATTTTCGCTGTTCCTAGTGCTTGGATGTTTTAGACGGCCGAACATGAATTATTGCAATATCCAGATTAAAGACAACTGCCACATGTTGAACATGATTTACAGGGCGCAGTGCGGTAAAGACCACTATTTAAACGCGCTTTTAGACATTCACCCTCGCGCGCTAGTAAATTCAGGAAATGGGGGTCGTATTCCAAGAGTAGTTTAGAGTAGGCTACATGTGCTGGTCAACATTTATTTGGACATGTTTTTTGTGTCTGTGCATTAACCAAAATATTGAACTGAGGCAATTCCAATTTCGGGGCAATTGCCTATCTATTTTAAGTAGAAATCACATAATGTGTACAAAATCAATGTCAGTGAAATTGAATTATACCCCCATTTTGACAGACTTTCTACAGCGCAAACAAAACGACAAGCTATGACCACGTTTCATATTAAATACATAATTCGACAAAAAAGTCCTTAAGTCAATGTGTTGCCTTGAGAGGGAAAGTTAGAAAATACATTTGTCATATAAAGCTAAACAACCTAAAACTGGTAGGAGTTCACAGGAGTGCATATTAATAATAAATAAATACATTGCTTACTGCACATCAAGTATTGTCACAATATACACAGATAGACATTCAAGGCATGTGAAATTAACTTCTTAAAATCAGCGTCAATTTAAAACGGTCACTTCCAAAATTAAGTGAATTATTTTAATTACAGTAATGTAAATATTACTTCATACAGGCTGATTCACACCCATTCATGTGAACATATTAATAAGTTGGGTGAGGCCTACAGTACCTATTAGAACCATTTTGTCTGGGTATTTTCAGGCAACCAAATGACCACTGTAACAAACCCGCAGTCTACACTGAATAGCTTATCCCGAATATTAAAGTAATAAAATCATGCCATTGCAAAGCAATGTAAAGCGTTAACGTTATGAATAATTACCTGATAACTTTATGAACAATTACTTGCTTTACTCTCCAGAAGTAACTTTGAGTCCACGTCCAACCTTACAAGTCATCGAAGAAACCAACAGATTTCCAAGAAATAGTTTCTCGTCTCCAAGTTTAAAATGTATAAGATCCGGGGTGCCGTTGCAGGACAGTCTTTACGTAAGGATACACCTGAGTCCGGTGTGGTTGCCGCTGCCCGTTCCAATGCTCATGAGGCGCATCTGAAAAGAACGTCTCTCCAAATCAATATCGAATAGCATAAGTGTAATGTCGAGAAATTATGAAAACTCCAATGTAGCAGTTCGCTGATAAAAAATAACTTGAAGAACTCGCTGTCTGAAACTCGTCTAAACACGCTGCCAGTGATACTGGTTAAAGTGTATTCGCTTCTGACTGCTGGAAAAAGCGCTGGCAGGTGGATGCAATGCCTCCATTAGCGTTGAACACACCCACGGGGCGGGAAGTACCTTGACTGGCACCGCCCATTCCTCCCGCCTCTAGATGAGCTGATAGGACAGTCTAACTGCAAGCCACTTTACATTTATTCCCTGTGACTGGGACAGAATTTTTCCAATTAAAAACAAAACTCGTATACACTGTAAAATTAAGCCTACTCTCTGATTATAATTCGTTGTAATTCAAGTTGAGAATATTGAAAACAGAATCGTGACCAGTAGTAAGTCTATTCCAATAATTCGTATGGTAGGTTTTTCATACATTTGTACTGGTGACTAGTAACATTTCATTAACTACTAGCTACTCTTTGTAGAGTTAATTTGCCTTAATCTTTTTTTAAATTATAGAATCTAGTAACATTTCAACTGCATTTATACAACTAGCATACTAGCAATTAAATGTATTATTATTATTATATTAAACCATTGCATTTTATTATACATGTTATTAAATTATCAATAAGTGATTTTAATTATTAATTTGTTAAAAACACGTTGACTATTATGACATAACATGTTGATGTCTGCATTCTAATAAGGGACTAGTATTGCTGAAATACTACTGGCATATATTTACCAGTAACAAGTAATAATGGTGGATTCTCAGGGTCAGTTTGGTATGAATTTACAAGGGTCATTCTAAATAGGAGTGCCTGCTAAATTAATCAAATGTACATTCAACAGTGAGTTTTGCCACTAGTTAAAATTGTATTGCAACAAGTAACAGTTTTGAGTAGTATTGAAATAATACTAATATTGATTACATTGTAGAAACAAGTGAAAACAGACATATTATTACTAATATCTATTGTCTCTTCAATTTCATCAAGAAAACGAAATTAGTTAACAATTGCTTTGAAATGTTGACTACTCAGATCAAGGGAATTTTGCATTTATATTTATAATTTAGTAATTACCAGACACTCCTTTTGCAGAGAAATATACAGTAGTAGCATTTTCATATATACAGCCCCGATAAAAATTAAGAGACCACTGCACCTTGTTCTTTCCTTCCTAAAAAAAGTAGAAAAGGAAGATACTGGGTGAGGAACAGAAGCGTTCAATTTGCAGTGGTCTCGTAATTTAAACCCTTCTGTTCCTCATTCAAAACCTTCCTTTCCTACTTTTTTTGGAAAAGAAAGGAGCAGTTGTCTCTTAATTTTTTCCGGAGCAGTAAGATTGCAGAATTATTAGGCTACAATTGGTGTACAAATCACTCCCAACTCACAGGTTTATTCAATACATTTTAAGTACGTGTAACAAATAAGTAACACAAGATGACAATTGATAAAAAATAATTCGCTTTCAAAAAATTCTGTGACCAATATAACCTCCCTTCTTTTCAATAACTGACATGAGCCTTCCATTCATGTAGTCTGTCAGTTTCTTGATCTGTTGTATTGTCTTCCCTGACTGTAAATCTCACATTGGAGAAGGGCCCACAAATGCTCAATAGGATATAAGTCAGGAGAGGAAGGGGGCCAGGTCATTATTCAGGCATCTTTGTGGCCCTTGCTTGTTAGCCAAGCAGTGGAGTACTTGGATGCATGTGATAGAGTATTGTCCTTCATGAAGATGATGGCCTTCTTGAATGCTGAGGACTTCTTCCTGTACCACTGTTTGAAGAAAGTATCTTCCAGAAACTGGCAGTAAGTTTGGGAGTTGAGTTTCAGTTAATCTTCAACACGAAAAGGTCCAACTACATCATCCTTAATCATAGTAGGCCATACTAGTACCCCTCCTCCACCTGGCTGGCGCCTGACTAAAGCGGTGCTGTGTGTCCATTAGTGATCTGGTCCATCAAGAGTCATTCTCAATTCATCTGTCCATAAAACCTCTGAAAGACCTGTCTTCAGGTATTTCTTTGCCCAATCTATACAGTACATTTCAAATCTTATTCAGTGGTGGTGATGTTATAGCTTTCTTGACCTTGGCCATGTCTCTGAGCACTTGACACCTTGTACTTCCGGGCACTCCAGATAGGTTGCAGTTTTGGAATATGATGAAACTGGAGGATAATGGATTCCTGGGAGCTTCATGTTAAATTCTTCTCAAGTCTTTTGCAGGTAATGTGCGTCTTTTCTTCTCCATGTGTTTTTTGCACCCCAGTTTACCATTTTCAACAAATCCTTTGATTGTCTGGTGGTCATGCCTCAATAGTTTTGATATTTTGAGAGTGTTTTTTACTTTTCAGTGGCAGTTAAATCTCTTTTTTGGCCCATTTTACCTGAGGTCATGAAGCTGCCTAGTAATTATGCATGCCTTGACATTAGGTGTTATTCACTGTTGCCACACCAACCCTCATTACACCAATAGATTATACCTGAAAATGGTTCAATTCAATGAGCATTCAGGTTTGATCAAAATACTCACTTGCCTAATAATTGTGTACGCAGTGCGTATATATATATATATATATATATATATATATATATATATATATAGATAGATAGATAGATAGATAGATAGATATATAGATAGATATATATATATATATATATATATATATATATATATATATACATACATACATACATACATACATACATACATACATACATACATACATACATACATACATACATACATACATACATACATACATACATTCATTCATTACCAGTCAAAAGTTTGGACACACCTCATTGAAAGGTATTTCTTTAGGTTGACTACTTTCCACATTGTAGAATAATAGTGAAGACATCATGTTGTAACCAAAAATGTGTTAAACAGATCCAAATACATTGTACATCTCCGGGAATAAATAAGAGACCACTGCACCTTTTTCTTTCTTTTCAAAAAAATTCAAAAGGAAGGTTTTGAATGAGGGACATAAGGGTTAAAATTAAGAGACCACTGCAAATTGAACGCTTCTGTTCCCCACTCATGGTAGAGCCAGATCCTGATTATGGGGTGCTTTCAGGCATGTCTATGTGCCTGGGGGTGACAGTCAGGGCCTGACAGCAGAAGTTCCTCTAGGCATCTCTGCAATAAAGTTTTGGTTATCTTCAATTAGAGGCAGCTGCACTGCATTGCCTCTAATTGGGTATCCTATTTAAGTTAAGGTGTTTCTCCACTCAGTGTGGATCATTGTTTATACTTCATGTTGGTCAGGCAGTTCTTGGTTGGGGCTGCTGGATTTTTTGGTGTTTAACTTTCTTCAAAGGACTGTACTACAGCTCTGCTCCATGTGTCCTGGCCCTCCACCAATGTGGCAGGACATCTACGAGGCAAAGCATATCTTGGGGCACTGCTAGGAGTTTACCCAATTTAGTGAAGGCTTTCTATTTTTGTTATTCATGATTAATATTGCTATATGTGCATTTTGAAGTCCATTTACGGTTATTTTTGGGCTATAATGTAATTTGATTTGACCTGCAACATAGCCAGCTATCACCTGTCCCTAATGCTTTCAGTGTAAGTCTGTAGAAACATGATCAGAAATGAACATGGAATTAAAAATACATTGCTTTACCCATGATGGAGCATACACTACACGAATGTACGCAACCTTAAAATATGGGTCTCTGACCTGTTTCCTTAAAATCATTGTTGTTGGAAAGTGGTTATGGTGCAGACACAGTTGATAACAGACAACCACTAACCATACAACACATGTATACAAGAATCAACACAATGCAGGTAAATTGATTATGTTGCATAACTTTAAGGTCAGACTTTTGGCAGATTTACGTTAGGTCCAGTACCATACCACAGTATTTCATCACATTAAACAGATGTGAAAAATGGCTTTAAAAAGCAGCTCAATAAATCATGCACCTCAGTATGTCCTGCATTCACCTTTGAATGGCTCCTTTCAGTTATGAAACAGCAGTGATCAACATGTTTCGCCAGGCGTGATCCTGTAACCCTGACAGCTGTTTTATTTCCAATGTTACAAAATAGTTCTCGACAATGTAACGTAAAAAATCTTCTAGTTATATTACAACATTATCTCTTCCCTGGGAATTTCTGTCAAAATGTCAGGCTGTCACCATTAAGAGGGAGAATTTCTATGTTTAATTAGCTCACTGCATTATTATTATCTCCCCAACAGTCAGTAACCTGATGTGTCACCCACACATGATGTGGAAGGAAGTTATTCAACAGGAAAACTAAATTGCAATATGTTTCTTATTTTTAAAGATTTCAGTGTTTGTCAGATGACTGCTTCTCATTACTTATGTGAAGTTCTCAAAATTCTAATGTTTTCTAATGTTACTTCTTCATAAATATAATAGACTTTTTATTCTATACATTTTCTGTGACACCAAAAAGTTTAATTGTTACATGGTTACAATTAATATGCTTAGTGGTAAAGGGTCCAGTCGACATGCTTATCAAGTCAACTTCCCGCCTGTGACGTAGATAGGATCGAACCCCCGGTTAACTATGTGGCAGTTCACCTCTAACCACTGCACTATTTAACAAAAGTCTGTCGGGGGTGAAAAAATTATTAATAAAAGTTATAATACATCTGGTTTGCTTAATTCTTTTATTTTCGATATTCAAGTATATTTGAGCAAATACAGGTACCTTTGTCACTTCAGCACATTTTAAACCCATTACTTTGACCTATATTCAAGTAATCTTTAACTTGACTTTGACATTTTTATAATCTTTAATTTTCCTTAACTACTCAGTTGGATATATTTACCAATATTGATGCTTGTTTGATCCACAAGTTGTATAAAGTTAAATTATTTTGTTAATTTCAAAAGTCTCTGACTGCATCCGATACTTAGTAAAACCTCATGTACACCAGATTCGCCATCCAATTTATTTTTGACTTTCACTTTCACTAATATGACCAAAGACAGAACACTTTAAGGCGCTGATTAATATTAGACATTTCACTGTGTAATCTTTCTTATGTACTTATGGTGATGCCTTAAATAATAATTGTCAGAGGGTAACTAATGTAATTTACTGTATTTAACAAAGCATAGAAAATGTCTATTTATATTGTTAATTTCCCCATTCATTTAAATTAGTAGAACCCAATGCATTCATTGAGTTATTGCTAATAAAGACTTGGAGATTTTAAATTGGAGAATCATGTTCTTTTCACTGTCCATTACTACCTGCCTTATCAGTTCCTTATTACATTTCATCTCATTATATCTTGCATTTCGCAATTAAAGAAGCAAATGAGTTCGGAAAAGTTTGGTAGAAGTGTCAGAGTTTAATCAATGCTGTCAAAAGACACTGTCCTTCTCAAGTTCACACATTGAGCCATGACATTCACTCTATACCCCTCAATCTCTAATGTATTCTTGCCTTCCATGAAGGCCTTTTACAAATCCACTTGGCAGAGCTCGAATGGAAAACATCGCCCTGATGAGTTTCAAGTTGACTTCTTCCTCTTCAGCTTTTCAGGCAGGGTCTGACAAGTTATCTATTCATGAATGGTGAGAGCAGAACGGGTTTCCTGGATGAGATTGGAGGTGGGCCTGAGAGTTCTGCAAAGGCACCTTAACATTCTCCAGCTGTACATTTAGTTAAAAGAAGACAGTCGTGGGTGTCAGAACTGGCCCCACACTCCGTTTGTGTTTCACTTTATGGCTCGATCAAGTTCCAAGAAGGGTTGTAAGTGTTTTGCAGCCCAAATTATTTTCTTAACTATAAAATGTTTGGTAAAAATCCTGCCCGCACATGATTAAACAAAGCCGTTGGCATCTGAGCAGTGTATGACTTTGTTAGTGTTACATTCCAGACAGAGTGCAGGCAAGTTGTACCAGCTCAGAATCACTGTCTGCCGTTGCAACACAGAATCGCAGGATTTTGTGACATCTACACAAATTCCGTAATACAAAATCGTGACCTACACATGTAAAAAGCATTTTCTTTCTTGTACAGGACATTTTTCTAGTGAACGCAAAAGGCTGTTTATTTCGTGTGCAGGACACAGTGTTCTTAAAGATTTGTGTCATATACAGATGTAGTTATTATGTATTTTACACAACCTTCTTCATAAGTTCTTTCAACAGCTTCAGTTTTTTATGTGTATTACGTGTATTACATCTTTATAATGCATTTACTACAATACATCAGCGGTTGATCCTGCATTTACGGTGGTCAGTTTGCACAAAAACCGCAAGATATTTATTTGGAACACATTTGTTCTGGTAGTGGACGAGAGCTTCGTGTAGACGTCACGAAATCCTGTGATACTGTTTTGGCCTCTGTGGGGATGGAATACATTCCTAAAGTGTCAGTGGTCATTCAAATATGGTTAAGCTTCACAGGCTCGTTGTGTAGGGAGAGCTAACACCCAGGTGCATGTCCTGCCCTTTGCTCTTTGTTTCTGCTTGTATTCCAGTGCTGCTGGTATTCTGCCAATAGAATAAGAGGATAAAATATCATTATTTAGTGATGCCTGTTCAAAGTCTCCAGTCTCTTCAACAAATCACAGCAAACTACCATCTCTTAACCAGTGTAAGCCACAGTTCTTTCAACTTTTTTTCACATGCATTTGGAAAGTTTTCAACATGCATAGTTTACACAAAAATTATGTTAAAGAGGAGGATTTTCATATTGTTGAGTGGTTTACTAAACCTTTCCAAATCTCCCAGCAGTGCTATTTCTAGGGTTAACTTTACATTGATAAAAATTTTCTGGGCTACTCTAGCACCTGACCAGAAACTAGCAACTTCATACCAGATTTAATAGTGAAAAGTTTCCTTCTCTGTGCATATATTCAAGTATTTAATCTTGTGTGGCTATGTATATCAAACTATTCAGTCCTCTGCCATGGATTTAATTAATCAACTATCACTTCTCAGCTATTTTCCAAGTCGTATAGCGTAGCTGTCTACATTAGTTTTCAACAGCATCTGACCCTGGTCATCAAAAAACATTATTCTGCATTGTTTAAGGTAAAGTCAAGACAGTGTGTAGAAAAACATGTTTGTAAGTGTATTGCTAAGTACTGTACTTAAAGTCCAATTAAGGTTGACACAAGACCATCAAATGAAAATACTTTTGAGATGACATCAACGTCCACCTGGGATGGGCTAAAGAACCAAGCGAATAAACAAGCAAGCAAGTAAATTTGTGAATGAATGAATGAGGTGAATGAGTGAACGAATTAATTAGGGAGATGAATAAGTGAGTGAATGAGTGAGATGAATGAGTGAGGCGAGTTAGTGAATGAGTGGGTGTGACCAGACAACAGTGAAGAGCCCACAGTGTGATGGTCCCTTCAGCTACAGACCACAACCCTCTTGTGCTTCCTCACCACCGAACCCGGCTTGTTTGTACAGCTGGCCCCTTAGCTTGGCCAATGCCAAACATCAACTCTGTTTCAAAGATTATATGGATTGATAATGTTCTCTGAACTCTCATAATATCACAGCACTCACAAGAACACTTACGTTACAGAACCCCTATTGTCCCATACCTGTGTTTGGAGTGATGTAGCAACAGTATCCCATGTTTGTTTTGGCAGCGTGTCGAGCCCTGCACGCAGAACACCTCCCACCCAGAGTCTGACAAAGACCCCCATGTTTCCATAATGCCAGTCTCTCAGAAGAGCCACAACCCACTGTGGCCAGAAACTCAGGCCAATTTAAGGAAATGGATTTGATTTCCTTCCATCTTTAACACATCAAATAGAGAAGGTAAGGAGTACAGTAAGCTGCCCTCATCCAAGCTGCACAAATAAAACATTATTCCAGCGAGACCACTGAACTACTTCCCAATGTATGTGTGTGTGTGTGTGTGTGTGTGTGTGTGTTTGGTTGGGTGTGGGCATATGTGCGTGTATTTTACGCATGCGGAATAGGTGAGTTCATTTTAACTCAGGACTGCCCTACATCAATGTTGAAATATGTCTAAGGTAAATAGTCTGTAATGAAATGAAATCACAATTACAGTGCCACAAGGACAATATCTCACGGCTCACTTACTCAGTGTTCCTCAATAAACCTCTGTTCTTAAGAGTACAACCTCAACTTCTGTGGTCCTTCTTGGCTACTAAACTCAATTCAAGGGATAGAAATCTGAACAAATAATCCATCTTCCAAACGTTTAGTGATTTCATACTGCGGAAAAAGGAACAGCTCAGATAAAAGGAAATAAGCAACATTTGAAGGGGTTCATGATTCATGTATAATATGTGTCATTGATTAATGTAGTAGGTTGAAGGGAAGTTGCTGGGAGGTAACAGCAAGTGGGGACTGTGCTTTGGGAGGACTGGAAGTACTTTTGGGAAAAGTTAAAAACTCCATTATTATCCCACTATTGTGCTTTTATTCAAAGAACCCCATTGTGTGTCTATTGCATACATTAAGTGACTGTTAATGAGTATAAATCAACATACAAATCAGCATGCTGTACCAGTATACTATCCCTTTCACAATTATTGGCCCCCTTGGTAAAGATGAACAAAAAGGCTATGTGAAAACATAATTGTTTGATCTTAATTTTTTTTTAACGGAATCTAACCTATCATGGAATTAAAATTGTAATCAGAAAAACGAATTCTTAGAGAAATACATATTTCTATGAAAAACATGATTTAAGATTATTGGTCCCCCAGAATGTCTTTGCTGGAATGTATTAAATATGAGGTTACAGACATGAATCTAAAATGAGACAAAAATAATGCTGACCTTCATAAATTATCCAATGAATATAAAAAATAGCAAGTCTTGAAAATACCCATCTCCACAATAAAGGCAATAATTAATGGATTACATTTCAATAAACTAAAATGAGAAACTTGTAATAAACTAAAGTCATAAATTGGACACAAGTGCATTTTACCAACATGCACAATGTGGGGTAAAACATTCTACAAGAATCCCAAGAAAATAATTGTAGATGTTGGTTGAACCCCCAAGTCACCTAAAGTTAAATTCCGTGCCAACACACTTTCGGAGATCTTTCCAGCTGACAGTACCAGATGTAAAGCTCATGAGTGACCCGGCTGCAATGTGGGAAAAGGTATTGTGGTCAGATGAGCTGTTTTACCAAGCACTCTTTAAGTCTTAAACCCAACACTGTCCATGAATCAGGAGACATCTTCTCTAAAGTGAAATATGGTGGTGGCAGAGGGGATGCTTCTCATCAAGATGGGCTAAGCATTTGTTTACATTTAAAAAGAATGGTTGAAGTAAAATACAGAGAAAAACTGCAAATGAACCAGCAAAAGAAGTCTGCTAAAAATGTTAAACTTATTCAAGCATGACACTGACACTGCCTTAATTATCGTCCAGCAGACAACTCTGCATGCCAACCCCCGCCCCCCACTTGTCCTCTGTGGGTCCTGGCTCTCCCTGAGCCTGGGTGTTTGCCATCACTGAGGCTGACAGACCTACGGAGCAGGTGGCTGGGACGGTCAGGTCGTCATTGAGATTACTGCCACCATGTAAGTATTCCATCAGACAAAGTGCATGGTCACTTATGTTTCCATGTTATATGATGCTGTTCTGACTGGATGATGTCTTTCATCTACCCTCTGCCTCCTACTCACACTGTTCATCCAACCAGTAAGTCACATGAAGCAACATGTGAGACCAGGATATCCTGCTTACACTCCCTCCCCACTCCCCGAGAGAGGGTGGCCAACTTCCATGGCCTGCTCGTCTGCCAGGAGCACAGTCAAGCTTGAACCTAGACTGTATTGAACCTGAACTGTGTCAAACATAGACTGTATCAAACCTAAATGGTGTCAAACCTAGACTTTGTTAAACCTAGTATGTGTTGATCTTAGACTGTGTCAAACCTAAAGTTTGTCAAACCTAGACTGTGTCAGACCTAGACTTATACCCTTCGGCTTTTACCTGGTGTCATCTATTACACCAATTGAGGTGAAACACTGTATTCAGTACATTATTTTAAATATCTTAAGTCTCTGTATCAACTCTAAGTCCATTTTGGGGAACCTGGATGGTGATGATTTATGTATTGGTCATCAGGGTGCTGCTGATTAGCTTATTAACAAATACATTCAAAGTTAAGTAGGTCTTATGTTAGCAATTTTAAAATATTGAACAACGTACCGTATTCCCGCTCAGCTCATCTCTCCCGGCATTCAGCACGTTTGCTACAGTGCGTTAACCCTTTGAACACTATATGTTTATTGGCTGTTTTCACTACTTTGATTTTGGCTTGTACAGACACTTGTGTAATAGGTATCATCAAGTGTTTTATGGCTCAAACATCAGCACAATCTCAGCTGCACTTCACAACAGCTTTCATAGACAATGAAATTACTGTAATATATGTAATTATGCAAATAATTATTTCAGGTCTATTTCATGTTATGTTTCCATCATTGATTTTGGTTCTAATACAAACATTACAACAGATTTAAGGTCAAACATGATATAAAAATATTCTTTTTCTGTTTTGGCAAAAAAGAGAGGGTAGGGGCCGCATGTGGCCCGCGGGCCACCAGTTGTCCATGCCTGCTTTAGTGCTTAAGGAAATCAGCTGCCAACGGAACATTCAGTGGCCTCTCTATCCAAGTGGTCCATTGTACTGTAGACTAGGCTCAGTCCATTGATACTTCCTGAGGATACAGTGGGAGGGTAATTTACTGGGTAAGAGAGCAGCAGTTCCCCTGTCTATTTCCTTTCTTTCAACTTGGCAGTGCAAATGTGACCCCTGTCTCAGTGACCCTCACACTCCACTGCGGGCACTACCAGGACGTTGTTCTACCAGGGATTTTTCAGTCTCTACCAGAACCATATCTGGCATGAATAGCTCCTATCCCTGTATTGGACATTTTAGAGAAAACAAATAAAATAATAACCTAATAAGGACAAAAGCGCAACACATCATATGTTAAATAATATGTCAACATCATATTATTTTCATATCCATTTTGGTCCTATCAGCTAGTGTTAAAACAGCGATAGAGCATTTCCTTCCTTACATTGATGAGCCGGTAGACTGGAGACATCAGGCTTCACTGTGTGTTTTCTAAGGGCCTTAGAACAAGACAACAGTAAATATCTCCCCCACAAATGACATTAACACTTAATAGATAATATGTGTGACAAACTCAATGCTTCTCTATGGTTGACATATCATTCACGCAAGCTCTTAAAATTGGGTCAGTGTTGTCTAAGATGTTGTGTATATAGCACACCTAAATGCTAAATAACCAACTAACTACTCGACTAACTGACCAATGAACAAACAGACAGAGACTGTGATTTTACCACAGAGTAGAATATGTAAGACAATCTTCATGTATTTCCATGATTTTGGGAGTATCCATGATTATAATAACTTGCACAAACATATTAAAGCAATAGGAATTTGTGTGACTTGATCATGACGTGGATGAGTTTTGACATGACAATTTTATGAAGATGGGTGTGTTCAACACACTCCTCATGACGTCGTTCTTTAGTAATGGAAACGTCCCCCATATTGTTTCTATTTCCTTTCCCGGTCTGTTTCCCCCCACAGGAAGCCTGCTAAAGGCTGGTGTGCGCTCTCCAAACGTGTCTCAGTGACAGAGCATTCACATGCACACCACGCAAAAGTCATGGAAGCTCACTTTTATATCTTTCACAGGAAAGATAATCGGCAATCAAGATGTTGCATCTTGAAACAGCCCGCTTCGTTCTTGCCAGCTACAGCCAAGCTCACTGACTCATTCTGTTTCTGCCAAGTCATGATGTGTGATGAGGTTGTTTTGAGATGACTACAGTACGCTGTTCCCAGGATGACTGTCCACCACCACTCAATTAGAGTTTTCATAATTCCATCATTGCAATATAGATGTTGCTGTGGCAAAAGACTAAGGCCAATGGTACCTTAAACACCTGCTTAATGCAAAACATGGTGTACTCAATTAAAATAAACTATAAATATGACTTGGAGTGACAGCGTCAACCGTTTTCCCTGTTTCCTGTCTATGATTCCTGTACTGGTATCGGGACGACCCTATTTCCTGTGCGAATAACCCACGGAGCCAGTGACATGACTAGATTGTCCACTTTGAAAACATCTCTTAGAGCAACTCTACGGCACATGTTTGTTGGGGAATCATCTCTTTGATGTCAGAAGGGAAGAAATACTGGGTGGTGAGAGCTTCTTCATTATAATTACTGTTCAGCGCCAGAGGCTAGTTGAGTAGGAGACAACCCACATACAATAGCTACACACACACACACACACACACACACACACACACACACATATCTGCATGAGAGCTTTCTAGGTGATAGACAGCTAGGGACTTAGTGAAATTGTGTTTAGGTGTGTTAAGGAAGGGGCGAAGCCTTTGCTGCTATTAGAGGCACTTGTCTTGTCTGCCACAGGGCTGGAGGGGCTTTGAGACCTGCATGTCTGGGCTTCTCTGCATCCCTGTGTAGACAACACAAAACTCATAGAATCATGCTAACGTTTTAACCAGTCTTCTGCCTGTCACTGAGATATTGAACCATTCGTTTCATAACTTTTATGTCTTTCGTCCTAAATCCTTTCTGACACAGGAATGTGATTTTAAATGTGTTTATTCTCTTTTTTTGTGGTGAGACCCGGATCACGTTTGAGGATTGAATGATGCCATGGGAGGGGTTCCTAGCAGAATGTTCATTTCTGGGCTTAGGATGGAAAGACCCTTGGATGTTTTCAATAACTCTCTTACTCTCTGCTATAAACAGTCACTGACACTGCACAGTGCCAGGATTTAGCTAATGTAAACCCTCTGTTTTTGGAGCTCTTAGAAAGGCTTAAAGTTACTGCTGACCTGGCATGGAATAACCATGTTCCATTGAAGAGTCAGTCACGAGATTGCTGAGTCATTATTGGGATTTTAAAGTTCCCATGCAGTCTTTATTTAAAAATATGTTTGTTTTATTGAATAGATGGATATTATGTCGAAAGACGGGATGGCTGAGTTAAAGTGCGGTGGGCTGGATTCAAACTCTTCCCGAGTCACACGTGTGTCGGAGACAGCAGCTTAAACCATTACACAACTCTGAAGTCTTCATTTCTTTAATTGGCCTTTAACATGCTATTGGCCTTTTATGCAACACGTTTGAAGATAGTTACGTGCACAGACCTGATTGGCTTACAGGCCCACAGAACACAATGTTGAAATATACATGACATGATGATGTTAGACTGAAGCTGACCAGATCAACACCATATCGTTGCACCGCAAGTACGAAACAAACAGATAAATACACAACCATTCATGTACTCTGAATGAGATCTGTGAGTAACTACTCTCCTCAGTGAATTCCAGGTGTGGCACAAATTTACACAGCTTTAACTTGTCAAGCTATTGATCAGTCTACCAGGAGGTTCAGAGGCTCTGCTGTGATCTCAGATAAGACATATAAAGTATCGGTTAGAGCTGTGTGTTGCCTCTAGACCCCACAGGTGCACCACGTCCAGTTTACATGACATCCCATGGAGACATACTGATCCCAAGAGGGTCTTCTGAGGTGTTAAACCGCAGGTTCTGTTGGGCACTAGGCTCCAGGTGAAAAACTCATTAGGTTTCACATATTGCTAATGACTGGCTGTGTTGAACACCCTAGCTGACACCCTTAAAACTCAGACGATTTATGACCTGCTGAAGCATAGATGTTTGCCAATGGGACCCCCTACAATTCCCCCAGAAACTGATGCTCAACTCCGATGATATGAAAGTCTCGACAGACTTTCATTCAGCTACCACCCAGCTATTAAAACATACATGAAAGCTTGACGTCAGCTCCAGCTGGATTTCTGGACCGAAGTGCCCTTTTCACAGCGCGGTTTCCCTAATCGCCCTATTGGCATTGGTAAGACCAGGTTTTTAACAAAGCAGATCTGCCCTCAGCATCAAACACATCCATTTTTTGTCAAATGTAAATGCATCATGAAAAAAAATCATGCTTCAGATTGTGTTCACCCACAATTATAAAATAGTTCCCTAGATCTTAGATCAAAATATCCTCCTTTGTTATGAACAAGGAATACATATTTCACAAATGGTCTTGGCAAAGAAGATGCAATTATGGTGTCGTGTGAGTGAATTCTATATCTAATGTGTATATATATATCACTACTGAACACATGCCAAATCATTATATCAACCACATTATGGAATGCACCGATAAACATGACTCACTCCTACTTCCAAGGGACCATTTATTCCTATTTGTTCTCCGCCGGCGATATTTATGAATCGAGAAACTGTGCATGACATGAAAACAGTTTGGTCAATATTATATGACTGATGTTGACTAGGTCTACACAGCGTTGGCTGGAGCCAATCGTCTAGGCTTTCTCTATATTCTGGCCTGGATTTCAGAAGTAGAAGATCAGGCTGGTTTCAGCTCCGTAGCTGGAGGACTAGTCATTAATCAGAAAGGACCTCTCCTAGAACTGGACTCGGGTAGTCATCTCAGAACTGTGATGTCACCAAGGCAGCATCTTAATGTAACTTGTACATCAGCGTAGGTTTTTGGCCAAAATAAACTTAACAAGGTGGTCAGGGGCTAAATCACCCATACATCTCCAACCGACACGGACAGGGCATTTGGATGTGATTTATGGTGGAGTTCATGTTTGTTTTCCATTCAAATGCAGGCTACGCATCTGCCAGAAGTCACAGAGCCCAGTGTGACAACAACAAAACCATGAAGCAAACTGATACCTTCCCGTAATTCACATGAACTTTTGATTTCATCTGCATGTGAGTTGTATCAAATGATATCTTTGGCAATGGAGTGTGTGTCTGTGTGTGTATGTGTGTAGTGCAGTCACAAAATGAATCCAAGAGGAGTCATCCACGGATTGTTTCACAATAACAGTTAGTCACTTGACCTCACAGTTCTCTGTGTTGAATCCACCTGCATTTATTGGTTGGCTTGTAAAACCGCAAGGATAGGAAATCACTAGGCAATTGTATGTGCATCTAGATAAACACCTGAGGGGCACTGATTGTTTCCTGGCTAACAAGAAAAGATGAAAGAGCCCTTTGTCATGATTATTGAAGGGGTAACAAAGGTAACATCCCTGATCATCAAGTCTTTATTCATGACAAGCTTCTTTTGCAGGACTGTTCACCACAGAAACTAAGCACTTCCAGGGGCTTGTACTGTAAAGAGGTGTCAGTTTTGAATAACACTGGACTTAAACGACCTTGAATTGCTCGGTAATTGGGAGGACACCTCATTAGGAGGTGAGAAAATACATGTAGTTCTTAGGCACTTACAAACAGATGTTTCAACAAATCTCTTGGAGAAAAGAAATCACACGTGACAGGAACCACATTGGTTAACAAAATTTAAATGTTTTTACAGGTTTGTTTATGTGAAGAAACTGCATAATATATTATGTTTTGTGTTTGCTTTTGTAACCAGCACATATAGAATCCAGGTTTCCTAAAGGGATTGCACCAATGTCAGACCATTCACTGTTCACTCTGTTTATACAACTTTTCCAAATGTGATCTACCTCTCCCTCAAATTGAATTGATTTATACTGGTGTATACTGGTATTCTATATCTGGCCCTTTCCCTGAAAGACATGTTTTATCAGACTGTATATAAACCATATTATTTTTGTTATAATTTTATTGGTCACTTGTTTTTAGTAGCAATAAGGCACCTTTTATACCAGAGCTAAAGGTTATGCCAGATCAGCCATTACTCATGTTATATTGGTTGTGGCTTATTGCTTGAATATAAGATGGTTCACTCTTTCAAAAAAGTTCCAAGATGATCCTTAAGGGATTCAACATTTTGGCGGTGACAGATTACCTAACAGTTTCAATGTAAAGATAAAACCCAAATAATGATCATTCAGAACCTTTTTTATGGTAGAATGCTCACAACTGCATTGTGGTACAGCTATTTCTAGTTCTTGTACCTTTTTCATATTTAACTATTATTTTATCAGGTAATTCAACTGAGAACCAATCCATATATTCAATGATGACATGGCTATAGCAGACATTCGTAATAGTAGGGAGGGAAAAAGTTTTCAATATTATTTACAAGTGTACTCTTTAACTGACAATGGCTTTGTTTCCAAAGGCAACCCAATTCTGATTGGTTTCTAATAAGTTGTCTTTTGACAAATCCATGTAAATCCATGTATTTCCTCACCGTATCTTTCTCAGGGTGAAAAAATACCTGAATTGGGCAGTCTGTGAAACTCTGCCAAGAGAATTCTACTTGCACCAGAAACCAAACATTTTTTACTCCTGGATCAATGTATTCTGGATCAATTCACTGGGATTCATGTAATCTATTTGGAAGTTACTTGCAAAAATATTTCACTTAAACTGAATGATGCATGGTGTTGGTGTATCGTTTAAACTATAATGTGTTTGCAAATAAACATAATTAAAACCAGTTGTTGCCATGTATAACGTACAGACTTCTTTCAATAGAGGTGCACTGAGGCTAGTTAGCCAGCTGGCTATACTTAGTGCTACAGTACATTTTTGTAAATGTATTAACAATCAACACTAGCTTAGCTAGCTTGGCTTGCACTAGTAGCCAGAGTCCTGCTTTGAATAAGACACTAACTTGTTCATCCATTTGCCCTCCCCGTTCAGCTGATTTCAGACACCACAGTTTGTTATTCTTGGAGGTCTTGTGATGATTGTTTTTGCAGTCAAATGAATAGAGAAAGTGACTCAACCCAGAAATCATGCAATGGCGTGACTGATAGAAACTGAGCCAGGACAACAAGATCTACTTGCTGCTAGTGTGATTGTGCAATTGTTAAACTTCAAAAGCTTAAGTATTTACTTCCACAAATATAAACATTTTCAGACCACGTATTCATTTAACCAGTAATGGTTCAGAAAGGCTCCACATATTAGTTTAACCATCTATTGGAGAACAATGCACAACAATACTCTTACAAGTCTTGGCCTTCGGTTCTGCTCCTCCTGCCAACTCACTGCCATCACATGATCGTGTATTTAATACTACTAATAACAATATCAACACCATAATATCAATTAACAACATTCCCATTAGGCATTGAGAAAGGTACGCAGTACTGATCTCCCACAGAGTGGTAACAGAAAACCAAAAAGGTGGAGGCTGATGTGGTGGGTGGATTTGTACATGCATGCTAGTCAGAAGAGCGCTTCAGAACTTAGTTATCTGATGACTAAATTGTCAGTATGAACAGGGGACCCCAAACCCTGTCACACATAATATCTATTAAGTGTTGATATTGTGATAGGAGTGATCCCCTGACTTCAGCAGATTCATCGCTGACCAATGGCCGTTTAGGTTTCCTGTCCAAGCAATTCTAAACAAAATAATAACAAAAACTGCTTGTTCTCAAAATACCTTGTAAAGAAAAAGCTAGCTACCTTGCTACTTCGCTTGGCTACACTCAGGAAAATTGAAACATAATCATACATCGAAATGACCCAAAAATTCATTCAGGTAATTTAATCACATCTTGTCTATACTTTGAAAAGTAATAATATGTAAACAAACCCAAGAAGAGGATGAAAAATAACAAGACATGGAAGACTAGCTTCTTCCAACTGTAACATAGCTATGAATGAGACGCGCACATGCAGTCGTAACACTGTGAATGCTTCTCCCTGGTGGCAGGACTTGAATATATATGTACTGTATATCAGTGCAACACCATGGAGGACACATTGTGGTAAGTACATTGGTTCTGCTATGCTTTATGTAGATGCAAGAAGGTCAAAATTACAAATGACTCGGTTAAGTAGCCACTACTAAGGCTGCCCTGCCAACAGCATCTTCAAACTGCCATTAATTGTCAACAAATGTCTCCCAGTTTACAACAATATGTTAATGTTTTTCACTATGAGCAGATGAAGTGTAGAATTGTGTATCCAACCTTCCCTGTAGGTCTGCCGTCCAGTAAACCATTTAGGGATCTGACTTCTTACACTGAGAATGGAATGTATGTTTCTCCACTCCTGATCTAGTGTGTTGTCTACAGTGACCTTGTGACCTAATGACATGCAGACTGGACTACCCCTCGACGCTGCTCTCTCATCAGGCCCACTAAACTCAACTCCCTATAAGGAACATCCTGAAGCAGGCTTGTCATATTCATTTTACCCCTGGGCCCACATTCAGATTTCAACAAGGTCTAGAGGGGGCGGCACAAAAAATGGTTTATTGTATTTCTCTTCACCATTCAATGAATTATCTATCCGAGCTCCCTGAATGTCTAACTTGTCACAAAAAGCATATTTATGAGAAAAAAACTGGAGTGCACAAGTCTGAAAACCTCTACATGTCCCATACATCTCCAATAACGTCTGTGCAGCAACATGTGTAAAGAGGTTAGGTAGGTCTATGCACACTCCAGCAGTTTCCACCGGAAAATATGCCTTTTCAGGCTATGTCATTTTAAATATTTATATATATGATGTACATATACTATATATTGTTATTTCTACCTTGCAGGCCATATCATTCTTTGGTTAGACAAGCTCAATTGGCAAGTATTATTTCAATACATTTGTCATTTGAATCTTAATTTAATTCCCAAAACATGCCTGAAAAATATTTGGGTCCAAATTGGAATCTTCTTTGTAATACTTCTCTAAAAGGAATTACAAATTCCATAAGAACTTTGGACATGACAGGCTTTAAGAGAATGAGATGAGGAGAAGACATCATTTGATCCTAACTGAGGAGCTTTGGTAAAAAAATGAATAAAACACAATGAGATTCTCTTTTTCTGTCAATCACTAGAGAAAAGAGTAGCAAAAGGAATGGCTGATAAAATGTATAAAAAGAAAAAGAAACTTCAGGTTATACATTTCCAAGGCATCTGTATAACTGAAATCTGTATTGGCTGATGTGGGATGTGTTCGTGTCTGTCTGTCTTACTGCGTGTTTGTGTGTGAGACACAGAGAGAGTGTGAGATAGAGTGTATGTATTTTATATGTACTGATATGTCTGTGTGTGTTAAATGTCAATCTTGAGTGTTCCTTCTCTCCAGAATGCCAGTAACATGATAGATTGGACAGTGTTTTCCTGTCTCCATTTATAAGATCAACCTCTGGTAGCTGCTGAATGCTTGTGTAGCATTTTTGTTAACAGGGCTGACATGGCTTTGGTTATATTTCTACAAACCATTCATGAAAGATAATACTCTCTGGAACATGCATACATTTTCTTGTACCATCAGATTTATGAAGGTATGTCATTGACATAAAGATGAGTGTGTAACAGATTTCAAACAAGGAAACTAACTCATGTTGAAATCAAATTTGCAGACATAATTCATATTTTGTCATTTTTGCTGGACCGCGTAAGCAGAGCCAACCAAGAGGAGCAAATGTCTCTTACTGAGTGAGTGAGTGACTGACTGAATGACTACCCCATATTAAATAGTATAGTGGTTAGAGAAGCGACCCTCTAAACTGTAGGTAAATGTAATAAATGTTAGTCAGTTTGACAATGCTTAATGTTGTCTAGCGATGACAAAAACGTGTAATGCCGTGGCATAGTGGTTAAGGACAGTGGTTCTCACGTGGAAGACCTAAGCTCGAATCTGTTGAGGGCAACAACACTTATTAATTTAATTAGGTTACGGTTATACAGTATTGCGACTAATTCTGGTAGATTCCATGATTCTCTCATCAATGTCATTCACAAATGAAAGAAAAAAGTACATTATTTTGGCATATGAAAGAAAAAAACACGTTCTTATGCCATGAAATGAAATAGCTCTGACAGACTCGCTAGCAATTGCTCAATTCTTATGACTATTCCAGTAAGTTATTTGATTCTGATAAAGCCTATTACTGGCTAATATGTTGTTAAAATGTGAAGTGGCAAACACCATACAGTTCATAGACACTATTTGTGGTGTACATACACTTAGTAAGAAACATTGATCAGTTTAACTTTATCAATATCATTCACGAATCGTCAATTAGCTGTTGAAACGGCCAGTGGCGAAAGATGATCTGTTCAGGGTAGACATAAAAACTATACTGATGCCTATCAAATGTACAGCTCTGTGGTGTAATGATTAACAACCCAGCCTTCCACCTGGGTTTGAATCTTGAGAGGGCCAGAACACTTTATATTCTGTGTCGGCTGAACTAGGCTTGCCTGGTTTCTTGTTTATTTAACCAAGTTGAACCTTATAGAGATTAAAAACATAGTTTTTCCAAGAGAGACCAGGCCAAAAATAGCAGCACACAGAAGATGCATATACAATCCCAACACAGAAACACAGATTATCACAGTTGGTAAATCAATTAAAGATACGATGCACACTGAATGTCCAAACATTCACATCCCCCCATAACATTATTCACTTTAGATTTTATTATGGTATAAAATCATTCAATGTCACCAGTTAAGTTTCAGTCTTTTGAAACTCAGCTCATTGTATTGTCTATCTACCTCTAAAGTGTCCATAGCAACTGGTGATACTGTTAAAACACTTCCAGGGTTACAAAAACAAATGTACATTAAACCCTTTTTGGACATCTTCCAGGTATAGATTGGAAAGCTTGTTCTGAGAATGCATTCTATTAACCCCAATTTGAATTATTACACATCGACAATGGACCTTGGGATGCCAAGCCAGTGCATTCAGAGATTAGAACCCATCACCTGATGCATGGTGGCAAAATCACTGCAATATCAATGCAATGCCTGATGTGGTCTGACAAGTTACAAACCATGTACACACATAGCTGGCATCTTATTATTGCTTGAGGGCTACTCCTAGAGATAAAAACTAAAAAATTCAATACAAACTTTACACAATAAATAATTTTTCACTGCAGCTTTCTGTCTTAAAGCACATCTAGGTTATTATTTATTATTATTATTAAACCTTTATTTCAACAAGGAACACAGATTAAGACTAAGATCTCTTTTACAGCTGGGCCCTGTGTATACATGTTTACATATACAGGTTAGTTTCAATGATGAAAACAAAATAGCAGATACTGTAGGAGGTATTGTGGGAGTACGGGGTGAGGAAGTCCCTTCTTAGGGCTATCCAATCCCTGTACGTCCATAGTGAGAGCTGTTTTGGGATTCTCTGTAGTATGTCGGACTTGTTCCAGGTGGGAGTTGGCCTCCATCAGGGTTGCGCTTAGTCAGCAATCCTGTTTGTAATGTTTATGGACAGGATATCGAGGCGTAGTTTGGGTCATGAGGAGTTGCAGTTTGGTGGGCTGGGGATCTCATTGCTGCTTTTTGCAGATGATGTGGTCCTGATGGCATCATCGGTCTGTGACCTTCATCATTCACTGGACCGGTTCGCCACCGAGTGTGAAGTGGTTGGGATGAGGATTAGCACCTCTAAATCTGAGGCCATGGTTCTCAGCAGGAAACCGATGGAGTGCCTCCTCCAGGTAGGGAATGAGGCGTTACCCGAGTAAAGGAGTTCAAGTGTCTCAGGGTCTTGTTTGCGAGTGAGGGGGAATGGAGCGGGAGATCAGAGTGGTGGGGGCGGTATTGCATTCGCTTTCGGTCAATTTCTGTTCCTACCCTCACCTATGGTCATGAAGGCTGGGTCACCGAAATAACTAGATTGCGGGTACATGCGTCTAAAAGGAGTTCTCTCAGAAGGGTGGCTGGCGTATCCCTTAGAGAAGCTCAGACATCCGTGGGGAACTCTGAGTAGAGCCGCTGCTCTTTTGCATCGAAAAGGGCCAGTTGAGTTGGTTTCGGGCATCTGGTAAGGATGCCCCCAGGACGTCTCCCTAGGGAGGTGTTTCAGACACATCCATCAGGGAGGAGACCTCGGGGTAGGCCCAGGACTAGGTGGAGAGATTATATTTTGACATTGGCCTGGGAACGCCTCGGGATCCCCCAGTCAGAGCTGGCAAATGTGGCTCGGGAAAGGGAAGTTTGGGGTCCCTTGCTGGAGCTGCTGCCCCCACAACCCGTTCCCCTATAAGCAGATGAAGATGAGAGAGATGGTATAATCACAGATAGCACATTATCTCAAGAAAATCAGCTACATTCAGTGGTTTATTACATTGGATTCCTAACATTGGATAATGTTTTACATTGAGTGAATTATGTCTATTGTTTTCTAGTCCATTAAAAATACATGAAAGCAAGAAACCAGGCAAGCCTAGTTCAGCCAGCCTGCAATAGAAAGCGTTGTCCTCTCAAGATTTGAACCCGGGTCGCCAACGGGGAAGGTTGTGTCGTTAACCACTATACCACAGAGCTGTACATTACAGGGGTGTCAGTATAGCCTCTTGTGTCGACCCTGAACAAATCTTTGTTTGCCACAGGCCATTTCAACAACTGGGACCATTCGTGAATGATATTGATACAGTTAACCTGACCAACATTTCTTTGTTAAGCTTTCCTCCACCACAAATAGCATCTCTAAACTGTGTAGCATTTGCCAATGGCCTTTTATGACAGCATATTAGCCAGTAATAGGCGTTACCAGTATCTGCTAACTTACTGGAATAGTCAAGAATTGAAAAATTGCTAGCGAGTCTGCAAAAAGGATTTAATTTCATGGCATAACAACATACTTTTTTCTTTCATTTGTGAATGACATTGATACAATAACTAACAATAAAGATGACAATAACTAACTTTTTCATCAAGTAAAAAGAGGAAAGAGTTGTGTAATGTACCAGAAGTAGTCGCAATTCTGTATAACCGTAGTTTTAATGCGGCCCACAAATGTCGTTGCTCTCAATAGATTCGAACTTAGGTCTTCCATGTAAAAGACACTATCTTTAACCACCACGCAACAGCATTACACATTTCAGTAGTCGTTAGACAACATGGAGCATTGTGTTAAACTGAATAACGTTTCTTATTAAATTTACCTCCATCAAAGCATCTATGAACTGTATGGCTTTTGCCACTGGCCGTTATAACAGCTTATCAGCCAGTAATAGGCTTACTAGTATCTACTATCTTCCTAGGAATAATCATATGAATTGAGCAATTAAACTTTTCCATGCCAGAAACAGTCGCGTTATAACCATATACAGTATAACCGTAAACAATTTTATTTAAGGCTTACTATAAGATTACTACTGAATGTTGTTGCCAGCAAATGTGTTCATCTATGCTGACCCAAAAAGCATGCACAGATGCGTACTTTGAAAATTCACCAGAAACAGTTGCAATATAACTGTAAACTGTTTTATTTCAGACGTATTATAATGTAGATACTGAAGGTTTTAGCTCGCAAAGTTTTCATCTATATGGAATAATTCATAATGCGTACTTTGCTTTGCCTGTGAGGAGAACCAAACACGAGACCTATACTTTGCAGGTCTGCTTTGCTAACTACTATACTATTTGACAAGGGGGACTCAGTCAGTCAGTCACTCACTCAGTAAGAGACATTAGCTGTTCTTTGCCGGCGATCCAGCAAAAAAAATCACAACAAAGGGTATCTGGGGGCAAACTAAAGGTAAACTAAAGGCAAACTAAAAGGTTGCTGGTTTGAATTTTTGAGGTGTAATCCTTTGTTTCAACCTTGAGCAAGGCACTAAATTGTTTCTCTTAGACACTGAATAAATTGTCTGCTAAATGACATTAAAAACAATATGCATATAGAAAGGTGAAATGAACTACCACTGTTGCCTCCCTCACTTCAAAGACTGTCAAATGGAAGATCATTTACAGACTTTTGAGTTAAAGATGTGATCTTTTTCTCCTTTAAACATCCATTATTCATGTGCCTGTCAACTCAGGAGCTGCCTAACACTCCCCTGACCATGAGCAGACATGTCTCAAAGCAGACTGCGTGCGTGTATATGTGTGTGCATGCCTACATGTGTGTTCAGGAGCTCTGAATGTATGCTAACATTAAGTTATACACAGCACAGTGTTGTTAGGAACATGTGTATTGTGTGGTATGCAGTGCATGTTAAGATATGGGGTCAACGGTGTGTGGAATATCCATACTGCTCGGGGCCATTTTAAATGATCCGAAATATCTTTTCCATCAGAGTCCCATCATCAAACTGTCGTCACCTCGTTACATAAGGATGAATTACATAACGTTTGTTGTGGAAAACCACTGGCTCGGAAGACATTCAAAAAAGTTGAATCGATGTAGTGCAAGTTTGGGAGTAGGAAAATAAATGACAAAAACTGCGTTAAATTGAGTATGTACCGATCAACAGTATCTTAATCATGAGTATCTAAGGGATGAGACACAGGGACATCTGGGCTCTCAGAAGTAGCACCTGTTGCCCAAAGCCAAAGAGCATGGCAGTAGATAGGAGTTCCATCAACACACTACTGGTATCTGGCAGCATTAGAAGGTGACAGATTATCCCATCATTGTCACCACTTTTTCACAACACAAAATAGCAGAACGGAGAACTAGGGCCCAGAGGCAGACCTTGATGAGGTACTGTATTTCTGTCCCTTAGCAGCTTCTAATCTACTCCGATATGATATCTGAGTGGCTATCTGGTTAGAAGGTATTCAGGTACAGGTGGGCAGGCTGGCTGGGGACGTTGAGTGACTTCCCCTTTCATCTCAGGCCAGACCTGCAGCCGTTCTCTTTTATGTGACCAGAAAAACAGCGAAAAAGATCTCCAGCAAACGAGAAATGGAACAGTAACACTACAGTGACGATGTATGTCGTCTTTCCGTCTTGCCTCATCTCGCCCCGGTCGGAGATGATGGATGTTCTTTTTCCACAGGGTATCACTGGTGAGGCGGTGGGGGAGCAAAGACTGAATTGATGTGAACTTGTGTGTTTATTGACAGAGAAATGCGGTACGAAGGATATCGAAGTTGCATGCTTGGTATTTACATGTATTTATAATTTATTCCAAAAGCAGCGCAGACAGCCAAGATTTTGAATAGGTTGTTTCAAAAGTGCTCCTTAAGTGTTTACATTTCTTTGTCTGTGACATCAATGGTCTGAGCTGTGCCCAGTGCCTGTATCGAATTTCAGCACATTTTGCACAATGCATTTGATCAGGTGTTTTTCTGGGTTCAGTAGAATACAAATGTATTCTAGTCTGAAAAAAGAAAATGACACTAAAGTTTGGTGCTCCTTTTATTTGTATGGTGTGCAAGTAAATCAAACATGTCATCATTATGTCAGAAATGTGATTTTTGCCAGAGTAGCAAGGTTAAAAACACTTCTCACTAAGAAGAACATGATGATCAATTGAAATGTTCTATGGACAAAAACTTGAATGTTTTGGGCTGACATTTTTGGACCGCATCATGTCTGGCAAAGCCTGAACACTGCATTCCACAGTAAGAACCTCATACCAACGCTCAAGCATGATGGTTGTACTATCATGGTTTTGGGATGCTTCGCTGCATCAGAACCTGAAGAACTTGTTATCATTGAAGCAATCCAGAATTCTGTTCTGTTTCAGAGAATTCTACAGGAAAATATCTGTAGCGCTGTTGGGTAGCGCAACAAGCCAATGATTCAAAACATTTTGTTTGAACAACAAATGTAACGTTTTGGAAGGGTTGAGCCAAATTCCAGACTTAAACCCCATTGCTATGTTGTGATAAGACCTGAAATGGGCAGTTCATGCACAAAACCCCACAAATGTGACTGAGTTCTGCATGGAGGAATGGGACAACATTCATAAACGGCATTATCGGGGCCTAATAAATAGCTAGAGGAAACATTTGTGTTACAGTTATTGTTGTTAATGTTGGTGTAACCAGTTATTTGTTGTCACATAACAAAGAAATACACTCTTAATAAACTTAATAAATATGTATCAAATGTTTGTTATTTATTAACTCAGGGTCCCTTTTGGCTAATAGTAGGTACTGGTTAAAGGTCTGATAACATTCAATGTCAAAAATAGAAAAATATGCTAACCAATCAGAAAGGGGGCAAAAACCTTTTTCACAGTGCTGTACATATTTAGTTTAAAAGGTAGGATATCACCTGTGTATGTCCTTAAGGGACCATGATATCAGTTGGTGAACATGAATGACAATACTACAGGCCAGCAATGTATCTCAAGGTTGTTTTTTCAAAAACACAATTTTCACACTATGATAGTTCTATTTAAATGAACAACACTTGTTGCAAGATTTACAAAAGATACAAAAGCATTTTCATAGTAAAATAGTAGTAAAGTAAAAACTGCTGTTATTGAAGTCTGACCTTATATACATCCCTGGAAAAAACTTAGAGACCACTGCACCGCAAATTGAACACTTCTGTTCCTCACTCAAAATTTCCTATTCAACTCTTTTGCAAAGATAAGACAAAGATGCAGTGGTCTCTTTATTTTAACCCTTCTGTTCCTCACTCAAAACCTTCCCTTTTTGACTTTTTTGGAAAGGAAAGAAAAAGGTGCAGTGGTCTCTTAATGTTTTCCGGAGCTGTATGTCGCTCATGAAAATGTTTGACACGTGAGTGGTGACATTGTAGGTCAAAGGACTTTTCATGTGGTTGACAAGTAGCAGAGATATTAAGGGGAGGTTAACTCTCTGTGACACAAACGGTCTGCTTCATAAAGTTGAAATCATTCTACCCCAAAGGTTTCCTATATCAGGCTGCTAGCCCCTCAGCTCATTTCCTCAACATTAGCTCCTTCTGATCAGCTGGGTTGCAGCAGCTGGCAGTAGGATCATTTGAGGAAACTCATGTTAGCTAACTCAGCAACCGTTAATTCACTTTTGGCGTGACATATTCAACATCATTGTTAATTTCCCAGCATGAATCCCAAATTATATTTACAAATTATATAAATTAAATGTAAATTAAATTACAGTCAAAACAAATGTCAGGCCTTAAGTCTCTAAAAAAGTACTTGATCACCTGTGCTGGGTACTTCTACATTTTACCCGGCAGAGACACAGTACAGCACGAGATTTCTGTTGAAGACAAAGGAAAGGTGTTTCCTTAAAGCACGTGTGGCCTGTCCAAAACAAGAAAGACATCCAGCCCTAAGGTTTATGTGGAAACCTTTCCTGTTCTGTGAAAAGGGTTAAGGGAACTCACACATCGACTTCAAGGCACCGAGCGTCGGCTACGGCTCTGAATGCACACACATTATTAGACCCCCAGCAGCCACTGCTTTCCCACGCCCTGGGACTACACTGGCCACACTCATTACGGTGCTTGGTCACTTAAAGCCCAAGGACATCTGTGGCCCAGCAGATCAGCCCACCAGTGACCAGGTCCCACACACCAAACCAGGTGGTCATCGATAAGGCCAAGTCCAGGTGGAAATGAATTAATGCCTCCCCCTGTCAAATAAAGCCAGACTCTGGATTTCTATTTCATTGGGGCCACTAGATTTTCAGTGCTATTAGGTCTTGATGTGTTCAGGACTAAAAGCTTACGTTGAACCACACAGGAACGTTATAAAAGGTGTCCCGTCAACAACTGGCTGATACTGAAATACCAAAAGGATTAGCTGGTGGGGTCTACCTGAGGTGCGTTCAGATGTGATGGTATTAGCTCTGTTTTTCCTTCCCCGCAGCCATTAGATCCAAGGTCTCAGAAGAGCCCAAACACACTGGCCAGGAAGAGGAAATATTAGTTGAGCTTATGTCTGGCTCTGTCAGTAAGGGGCGTTAAACCAAACCACCAGAGAACATGTGACCTCTCAACCTTTAGCTGTGCGTTGAGTGCTCCTCATTAATGAACTGCTGTTAACAATAGCCTTGAGCTTTCCGCTGACCTAGTTCTACCCCAGGAGAAATTCCAATTTTGACCGGCTAGCACAGGACATCGCTAGAGTGACACTGATCAATGCAATCATTCATACATGCATTCATTCATTCCAACTACCAAAAGCGCAAACTGCATAATGAAACCATAACACGCACGGATGAAAAAAATAATGACACCGTGCGTCTTTCACAGTGGTACATCTCGTCATGTATCAAGATCACATGACCTACCCCGTCAATGTTATACAAATCAGCATTTAACACGTGCATATCACACATCACCTAATTGGAAAGGCATTATTTGAGTCAATGCATCCAGCTTGCCTGCATGGAAATCGTAGCCCCTCTGCACTGCTGGTTATTTTGCGTGCCTGAAGGAGTAGCCTGGAGCGCAGTATCACTAGCTACAACCATCGGAATTTGACGAATGAGCAAATGTACACGCATGTTAGTAAATGTGATAATGTTATAAGATTTAATTCAGTCTAAAACAACCATCAGCTATTGACTTCAATGTAGCACATTGACTGAAATGTACCCTCTACCGGACACATAATGGCACGGAAACGGCATTTTGTAGTTAAATCATGTATATGATTGATTCTGATTCATGACTCTTAAAGAATCCATACAGAAAAGTTCTTAGCATGCATATACAGTGTACACAGAATGGGTAAAACAACCTTAAATATACCTTCTCAAGGCATGCATTGAAATGAATAGAGGACACAACTAGGATGCAAAACATTTGAGAACCGACCTCACAATTGAGGGCTTCCATCTCACAGTGCTCAGCAGGGTTGGACTTCCCGTTAAGAAAAATCACGACTCACCTGGTTCATCTGATCAGGTCACTCCGAGGGATGAACAAATGAATTATACTGAAATATAGATGAAAATGTCTTACATTAAAACGCATATGGCTTTAGCCGCGGCATCCAAGCACTCACAGACAGCATAATAACACAGATATGCAAAGTCCCTCAAAGTCTACAGATTAACTCTTCTATAACTAAAATCTGGTCTTCAAAAGAGGATCTATTGTTTGTTTTTCCATTGTTCCACTCTAATCAGGGATTGGTTCAGATCTGGGACACCAGGCATCAGCAGTTGGACCTCATAGGGTAAGAGATGTGGCCAAGGCCTACGAGTGCTGACCGATGTTGACGAGCCTCTGCCTCATGTGACAAGTGGATTTCATACCCCTCAAAGCCAGAAAATAGATGGCTAAAAATAGACATATTATCAGGTGGCCATTGCTTGCGTGTTGCTACTATGTTCCATCTATTGGAGAGAATTCTAAACAATAATGGAAGTCTTGTATTTACCTGAACCTTGGAAAGCTCTCTGGAATACCCTCTTTAAATGTAGAGGTCAACACAAAGTCTGTTATAAGAGTACTTAATCTTTTGGGCCACGGTTCGACAATATACCTGTCTTAAATACACAGAGCTCACCCCTGCCCTGCCCCGCCCTCTCTGACCTTTCGTATGCTCCTCTGTAATTACTTAGTCTTTCATAAAAGAACCGACATGCCCTGCGTTTCACACTTCAAAGGACAGAATCCTTCACATGTTTACAAAATCTTCCCAACTAGAAAGAGAATTACAGCTGTTGTAGTAGAGGGGTCAAATTCCTGAACGTGCGAAGGTTGATGCAGACCTCGTTTGTTTGTTGTGATGTTTCATCAGGCCCATTGCTACACTTTTGACAGCAAACCACTTGGAGGTTAAACTGACCCATTAAGAGCCAGTCAACTAAATCAAAACAGCCATGAATCATGTGTGAAATTCTAATGGCCATAACCTTCTGTCTCTTTATTCAAAGCTGTAATTATACATCACTAAACACAAGTGGCTCCCTTACAGAGGAAGAGCAATTAGACAAATCCACATTCTAAGTCATAAGACCTCTGGTAAATGTGCCCTAGTTGGCACCCATGGTTATTTTCAAGCAGTGGCTAACTCTGCTTATAAGATAGAGGCGTGAACAAAGTAACTGCCATGTAGGAGAAGAGGAGAGTGAAGTTTGATACTGTGATGAGTTGATACATATAGCGCATGGTGGTCTGTGTCAGCCCGTTGGTATGGCGAATATAAAGTTGGTCTTCAGCCAAGATTCTTATGCCTCTGCCTGTTTATGTTACCAAACACAAATACCCTTTTTACACTGGCATGATGTTATTTAGATTTACAACAGTTGCTGCAAGATTTGCGTAGGATATAAAACTAATTGTGTAAACGGGTGACAAAGGTCAGGCATCACCTTCTGAGATATGTGGGACAATTTCTCCAGAGAGACTGTTACAGATGTTTAATCATGATTGAATCCCTCATGTACATTTTAGACACAAGTGTGTTTCCTGTTATCAACAAGTGGCAGAGATATTAGGGGAATTCTGTTACACAAACGGATTGCTTCCTAAACTTGTAATTATTCTCTCCCAAAATGATTGAATATCTGACTACCTGCCCATCATTTTTTTTTTTCAAAACAAAAGCTCCTTTTGAGGTACCTTGCATACATTTCAGCAGCTGGCGGTAGGGAAATTCGCAACAGGTAGTTAGCGAGTTAGCTTCCCATGTAACATATTCAATCTCTTGTGCTGCACTGGAACCTATTGAACATTGTGTGCTGCACTGGTTATCTTGAATTCCCTTTCATTTAATATTAAGTTGGACTGGCTGGCTCAGCTACATTATTAGCATGCTACGTTCCATGACTGTCAAAGAAAAACACCCCATTGGTCCAGAAAACTCTGCAGCTCCTTTTATTCATGTTTTTGTCCAATACTACTATTTACAATGCCAAATAAGATTTACATTTTTAAGTGTCAAATAATGGAAATAAATTACAGAATGTTGCGTGTCGTTATAGGTGGGATAGCTATTGTTTGCTTTTGCTTGGTACCAGCCTAAAAACAATGAAACATCCTTTTCAATATTCTTAGGATTGATTGAAATCCATGAGACAACAGTCACTTTTTGTTCTACTAAGATCAATGCGCATATTTTCAACTTAATGCCGGGATTTGTTAGCGTGACACATTGTCAATGCAAGTTGAAATCATTTTTTTTATTGACATACTATGTAAATGTTATTTAAATGAAATTGTTATCGTAAATGATAATGTTGAAGTCTAAATAGGCCCAAAGTGTCAGTGTCAGTCCCCAGTCTCACTACAAAGTTCCCAGTGGTCACTATATATAATAAACACAGCCGTGAGAGATATGGTATATTCCATCGTTAATCTTTCATACATAACTGTAGTAAATTGGCACTATAGTAAAAATATATAGGAGGTAGCAAAACATGACTTGAGGAACAATAAATCTTAAAAGGAAACATTTTGAGGTTATGTGCAGTGGAGGTCATGCCCTCTGAGACTCCATAAACATAATCCAGGATTAGGCACTAGGGGTTTAAAAGGACAGAACCCTCTCTGCTGCTTCCAGAACCCCTCCATCTCTAAACAGGTCAGCCATATTTAGCATTTGGCCAAATCGCTGATTATCCAAAACAATCCTAAACCTGTGCTTTCACTGAAGACCGACACATTACTTCAATAGCTTAGTGGAGAGTTCATTCCAGGAAAACAGGATAATAAGATAATTAAAACGATCAAACTCATGTCATCTCAACTTCGGTCTTTGTGTGGCATAGCAGGTACTGGGGGAATAAAGGTCTTAATCCTGCTTACCCATATTCCTGGATGCAATTAAACATTGTGCTAGCTCTACCAGAAGAACACAATTGTCCTCTGATAATTAGTTTGTGCTGCAATACATACCCAATATCCTCTGGGTACATATTGTAAGATTGTTTGCACTCCGGTCTTTGTTTACACCATGGCAATTCGGCCCAAGCAGGGTTTCAACCATTTTAGACAGCAAGATCGAGATATGTTCCATGCATTGGTGAGCAATACTATTTTCAGGAGGTCTGGCATGTCCTGTTAGTCATAACTTCTAAAAAAACTTAAAAAGCCATTGTTTAAATTCACCTCCACCACTCTAGTGTCACATGGGAATCAAGCCCAATTCAACAACACCTAGCATGTGTGGGAACATTTGAAACGTTGATCCTCTTTTCAAATGTTCCTCTTACAAAGACATTCGATCAGGTTCTCAAAAAACCTGTTACTAGTATCAGTGATGTCTTGGTGAACAGACGTTGCATCCTGGAAAGTGAAAGGGGTTTAGGAGTGCAGTTGGCACAGACCACATCTGAATACTCGCCACAGAAACTGATCCAGTAAATACGCTAATGATTGAGTAAAGACAACATGAAGCACTGCTGGGGAAGGGGGAGGTTACCTGCTCTGGCACGCAGCGCTGCGTTTATACTGCTGTTCTGTGAGACAGATGGGCAGCAGGGTATACTCTGTCGTCCCCTCTCTGATTGCTGAGCAACACACCAAAGACCCAGGCACTCCTCCATGGCCCCCAGAATTCTCTCCACTCTGGGGTAGAGGAGCTGAAGGGCATTTTGGGCATTCAGTAACTGTGTATTGGAAGTTGTCAATTAGGAGAGGTTATAGAGGTGCTGAATGGATCACAGCCGAGGACAGCTTTAACGGATGGACAGCCGCTGCCACCATCCTGGAGTAATCTCGTAGTATGCATCACTGGCCATCTTCTAGCATGTGAATTTTGAAAGGGTTCATTTCAATCGCTTATCATATAATGCTTGTGACCATAGCACGGGACCATATACTCAAAGCAATAGTGTCATATGGTCTTGAGGAGGACAGTGTGATAAAGAGTGAGAGATTAGACAACAGAAACAACAACAACAGTGGATAGATAGACAGGAAAGAGGCTCTTGAATTAAGATGGTGAGTAAGACAGGACCCTTGGTAACCCATTGTTAAACCATTAAGGCCAAAGGAGAGTGACATTTCTTGGAATAGGCAGCACTATGCAAAATGCACACTAGTGTTTCAATGTTTCCTACTTTCCATTTTAAGCAGAATGCATTGATTTACAGCAGTAATTTGATACCCGTAATAAACTTGGAATCGCAATTACACTTCCCCTCTAAATCCAGTTGAAAGGAATGCATTCATTTTCCTGCTTCCAATGGAGAATCAAAAACAGATGTATGAAAAGTGGACTTGTAGCAAAGCAACACAAGTACGAAGCTGATTAGGAACTGGGAATGAGTGACGATATAAGGCGTAGAACCTGACAAATGAACTGCGTTCACATTCACAGATGGGTAAACTGAAGAGGTGCATGTTCCTCAACAGGCCAGGACAGGTAACAGTGATCAAAAGCAGAGCAGCCCAATCATTTCAAGCCAAAACAAAATCCATGGACCTTTGTGAAGTAATCTAAGAACAACTGCCAGGTCAGAAGAAGGGGGAGAACCAAGCCAATGGCCTGATCTGCAATTTAAATGGCAGCGTTTCAGAAAACAACTTTTCAGCACACAGGGAGTTAAAAGACCAGCTAGAAAACCTGAATCTGGTTTTCATTCACCCAAAACGGTGCTGCATTCTTCCTTCATCATATTACGATATTTTGGAAATCATAACTTAAAACCCATTGACTCAAGTCCTTAGTGTTAACCCCACAGATGAGTACCAGAGACTGGCTGCTGTTAGCATAAACCATGGCAGTCAGAATGCAGCATGACAGACCCTGGTCCCTGTTCCCCCACCCTCTGGTCCTGCTGCCTGCCTCCACGGGAGAGCTGTCAGGCCCCAGGGTCTGGTTAATGCATGCACACACACACACACACACACACACACAAATACACACACACACACGCACTGCCCTGGTACTGCACCACTACACTTCAGTTTAAAGCAGGTCAATCACACACATTTACATAGATTTTCTCAGAAAAACATCAGAGCCAGAGGAAGAGAGAAACACATTGAGAGACAGAGAAGTAAATGAGCACAAAAGGGACAGTGTGATTAATCAATACTCTCATTTTCCCTAATTGATAGCTGCATCTGAGACAATTGACATAGTGAGACAATGGGAGAGCTCTGAGGCAACACGTTTCTTAGCCCTACCGGCATGCCAAATGGTAAATTACAGATCAGCAGTCCAAGAATATAGTGTTCCTTTCCATCCACCACTTGTAAGTGATTTCCACATCCTGTGCTTCTCCTTTCTTAAGAGCAAGTCAAACGTGGAAATTAGACTGCCTGAGCATTTGGGATAATTGAATACTGTCAGTTTCTCTAGATGTGTCTTGATAACAGAGCTAAGCTGTGGTCACCCTTTCTTTATCCAAACCCATCTCTCACTGCTTATCTCTCAGGCGTGCGCAGAAGGAAAACAACAGCAAAATCAGCCAAGGCACGCGAGCCTAAAAGATTTGTGAACGCTCGGCATGCAATGTTCAGTTTCACACGGTAGATATTGTGGATTAGGGTAATGGTTCGAAATACACACGGTCAGCTAACACTTTCCCCATGTCGACCCTGCTCTGCTGCAGTTCAACGCAATCCAACATTATATCACAGAGCTTAGGGTTTCACTTGACAAATAAGATGAAGATGTTATAAATGGGATCTGCACTCGAGGACCAACAAGATTTCCATCCCTATAAAGAATCTGGCAACAGCAGATCCCCTCCCGTCTAATGGAGTTCTTTCGTATGCTTTACATACTCCACAGTCACATGGTCCGCATCGGCTGGTTTGATGCACAACTCGTTTGATGGTTTCAGAATTTATTTACGATTGAGCGTTCCGAATCCTGACACCCTGTGTGGCCTTGAACAGAGCCAAGTGTCCTGCAGGCCTCTCCGCCTTCTCCCCTCACAAACGTAGAACAGCACCCCAATGAAAGAGCAGGGAAAGATGACAGATTGACTTGGACCGAGTCTAAAACATTGACCAAAATCAACCCCCATGACTGACAGAATCATTACTTCAGAGTTGGCAGCAGAATGGGAGAAATAAGCTTTAAAATCTTCATGTATTTTGCAATGACTAGTTGGTATTAACACTTTAAAAATCCATGGTGCACATGAGGTATTTGAATAGCATTTTATAGTAATGTGCATAAACAATGTGAAGTTAATTTGGACACATTGTGATGTTACTTTCAGGGCAATAAACGTAGTCCCATTAAGTACCGCAATGGTTTGTCAGAGACCATCATTATAACATGATAACATGATAACCTTTTATTTAAAACCTTCTCAAGTTCTTCTAAAAATACATAAATATCGTAATGCTGATTGATTTTTTTAAATAAATCAATCACTCATTTATATTGGCAGCAAGGACAGATATTTATATTGTAAGACTCAACAAAAACAAGGCAGTTGCACTATTTCAATTGCAAAATGTTAGAATAAAGCACAAATGAAGCGTCAGGCCAAAGCTGACATCATGATTTAGAATGCCAACTATGGACTAAAACAGCTCTCGGCTACACTCTTGAGGTAGAAGAATAGTTCTTCGAAGTTGAAACCTCCTAGACCAAATGACACTGAATCCCCACTCAGTGCCATAGCATGACCTCTAAACTCCTTCATCTCTGTCTAACGATTTAGAAATGGACTTCTTAAGATGCGGTAGCACGGCCTGAGCCTGAATAAAACCATCACGCCGGAGTCTCGCTCGCTAACTGCTAAACACTGCATGGAGTACTGGAATGTGTCTACTTGGCTCAGAGATACAAAGCCCTGGAAACATGTCAGCCTGGACAGGAGCGGAGGTAGACGACCCTGCAGTGAGTGGTTACTGTATATCATCCATCTGGAGCAGACCGGCCTCAGTCCTGGCTGGGGTCTCACAGCTGTACTCACACCCAGGACCGAAGGGCCCGGAGCAGCAGGTGAGGCAGTCCTAACACGCTGACCAGCTGTGTTGTGTCCCCTGCACACCGACTTCCAGACAGGCCCGGGCGTGAGCTCCTAGCCATTTCATGACCTCACCGTCTATAGGGAATCCGTCGTGTATTTATCGTCCTTAAACGTGTCATTACATACTCCTTGTCTTACAGGCTGTTCTAAGAACACCAGAACTGCTCTGTCCTGGGTGTTCAACTGGCTCACTGTAATGTCTGGCATGAGGGGATTATAACAGCTATTGCGTGTAATTGGATTAATGTGTGTGTGTGTGTGTCAGTGTGAGAGAGACACAGCTGCTCAGCTCTAGGGATGCATCCCTTAGGTCTGTTGTGTGTGTATTGTGATCCCACATGGCAATGCTGTGCGTGTCCCCAGGGTGGGAGGTGTTTATACCCATCATGCCCCATCCTGGTAATTACTTGCATGTCTACTCCAGGGAGCCTCCCTGACAACCTCTTCATCCTCGCTGATAGCCTGCATTAAAAAACGATTGCGCTATCATAATTTGATCTTATCACAGTCATGCTAGTAACTTTACAGTCTCTGACAGCAACCCGCCTGTTCTTTTGTGAAGCCTTATCTCTCCCTCTTCAAAACAAAAAATGGATAGTTATAAAACAATGCCAGGCAGAAGCTAGGAGAGTCTGCCCTTCGCTGTGGGTCGGGCTATCATGTCTCTGTTCCAATTCTCTGCACGGAATAAAGAGCGGCTGCTGGGAAAATCTTTGTTGTCCCACTGAGGGGAATAGGGGTATTTGAGTTAGATCTGCTTGATTGCTTGAGGGCTGTGTCTACACAACTTATGGATTTTTGTCCAAGGGTCTTTCATGACTCCATCACATTTTTTGTAATGATTTGATATGTACAGACCAGACTAACTCTATACTTTATCGGTATGTAAATTTGCATTAATAATGGAATGTGTCATGTCACTTATTAGAATTAAATTACATACCAAAATAAAGGTCTTCCCGTTTCTAGCTCGGTAACACCAAATTATATTTTACGGATCGTTCCTTGGCTTTCCTTTTCTGAACCGGTGAAATGCCGGACCAGTGTGTAATGCTCGTAGTCCCTGGGCCTGCATTTCCAGATCCAGGTAGACAGATTACCCATGTGTCTGATGAGAGTACTGGTGCTTATCACTGCCCTGGGAAAACTGGGTTTCAGTTCTCAAAGAGATGCCATCTGATCGTCGTGTTGAAGTGGTTTTAGAGCTTTATCTACGAGAGCACCCAACCCAAACAGCTCTTCTGACCAGACAGGTCACGCACAAGGGTCAGGCTTCACGCAAACAATGTTAGAAAGCCTGCATGTATAGTCATCTGGTCCTGTGCCGATGATTACGTATATGACAAACGAAACACAGACTAGAGTTATATACTGTTCTAGAAACAGTGTTTGGTTAATGTGATCACACGGGATACGATGACTAATACTTCAACTTGACAGTTAACTTGTTATCTGTTGCTATCAATGTTGCCCAGAGAGGCTGTTTTTCTACACACCAGTCCTTGTACAGGATCTGGTACAGGTCTGGATTAATGCTGAATATGTGTACTTAGGACCATGAGTTGAAAATTAGATTTTCTATGAACAGATTTGTTTAATCATTTTTGCACATTATATTCTAAAACCCTGGCAATAAAATTATTTGTGGTTGATTTTGCTCATAACTACAGTGTTTATCACTAATACATTCACATTACTTAAATAAATTGGTTCAGAGTTGTAGCCTTTATCTCTGGGTTTTGATGGCTTTATTATTCAAATAAATGCATCATTGGGTCAGACATCATGTCATTTCCCCTCACATTAGCAGACAACCAATCACAAGGCAGATAACCAGGCAATTTATCTTTGGGCTTCCCTCATCTGTGTAGTTAGACTAGGAGTCTGTGTAACTAGCTATTACTCTTAGATCAAAAATGTATTTCTAATAAAAGGCTTGAATTAACACAGTAAACAGAGAATTTTACTGCTGTGTTGACTGTTATAGACATTACAATGTATGGACATTCACATATTGCAGCTTTTTTTTATCACAGTGATTTTGGGGTAGAAAAATAGCTAGTCAAATGTATAAACAAAAACATTGTTTTAATATTACTGTATCCACTTTTCTGAACATTGATTGAAGTTGGTATATTTTACACTTATTACAAAAAATAAAACATTTTAAATAGTTTACTGTTGAGAAATACTCTTCTCAAAAGTAATCAAATGATCAGAACTGTAGCTTATAATAGGTCTGTAAAATATTCCTGTAGTTAAATAAGCTGTAGGGCTACAACACACAAAAGTGAATAAGAAGTATGTTGAATGATGAAGCTGCCTGTGTGTGTTAAGTTAATTAATCAACTCTAATTCTTCGGCAGTTTATTGCTGATAATGTATGAGGCCCTTACTTAACCTCCCACATAAATAAAGCTAGTGTGTCTCCCACTCAAGACCTTGCCATAGATCACACACTATCTGGACACACTGGCCTTAGAACAACAGGTCATATACACTGTTTCTCTGGGTCAATTTGTTTTATTTCCAAAGTCCATTTAGGCTAAAACATTTGGATTCACTTCACTTGTTGTTACGAGGGGCAGCCGTGATAACCCTGACCTGATAAATCTAATCGTGATTGAAAACAGTGAAGTATTCTGCAATGTGACTACTTCTGGTTGTTCTCTGGAAAAGGCAACCCAGAGAACTTGTTTAGCAGCCCGTTCCCATAATTAATCAATGCGCTTTGACAGGGCTCAGTGTATGAGGCCTGACATGTCATACCAAACACGTTCCCACTCCTAAACTCCTTCTATCCTCGGCAGATCCATTCTAATCATTGTCGGCTTTCTAAAAAGCTGTGAGACTGTATCAGGACACTCCAGATGTGGGCACTGTCCTTTCTCCATCTGACAGCTAGCTACGCTAACACCAGCTTTGCACAGTTTGCAGAATAATCCCAGAGTCAACGCATTCAGTGGTATGACCTATCATTGTACATAATATACGTGTTCTGATCAGTCATGTTGCGTATATGGGGTCTGCATGTTCTCCCTTTTGGGGTCCATGATGGACGTAACACGTGATAAGGTGCAAGACAGTGAGCCGGACACAGCCAATTCAATAAGCAACGTCCTACGACAACTTTGTGTCCGTAACTAAACGCATGATTCCCCAACTAAAAAGGAGTAAATGCATTTCATGAATACATCAATGTGTTTACCAGTGCGAAACTGGGAGGTATAACTGTATCTTACTGCTCAAGGAAATAAATCCTATGGCGGCTCCCCTTTCCTCTGAGCATTTTTAAAAGGCCATACGGGGAAAGAAACCGACGATCCCCTTCCAACATCCCGCAGAGCTCTGTGTCTGCCCTCAGGCTGTCATTGACTGGGTAGCACCGGTCCTGTGTAATGTGAGCGCTGGCGACTCCGCTCTGCTTGAAGTGCATCAGAGGCAAGCTATAACGGGCTCTACCACGTCACCCGGGAAGAGTCGCTACGGGGAGAGACTGGAGATACGCTGCGGAGGCCAGGGCGGCCATGTGTGAAGGAGGAGCGGCCCGCAGTCTATAAGGAGATTGGGTTCCCCTACAACCTGTCTATAAGGAGATCAGGTTCCCCTACAACTTGTTGCCTGGTGCTAAATAAACGCTGGCATGTTGTGTGCAGACACCCGACACGTTGGCTGAAAGGGTCTCTCCCTACTCTACCCAGAGATATTCTCTACCCTAGCTTCTACTTTCTACCACCCCACACTCCCTATCTTCTACCTTCTACCACCCCACACTCCCAACTCTACCTTCTACCACCCCACACTCCCAACTCTACCTTCTACCACCCCACACTCCATATCTTCTACCTTCTACCACCCCACACTCCCAACTCTACCTTCTACCACCCCACACTCCCAACT